>JAPMLY010000561.1:75000-87500 GCA_026401115.1 Tetraselmis chui
AGATTGCAGTCAATTGTAAGTAAGAGACAAATGTATCTCGTCGTTATTTATGTAATTTTCTACCTACTTACAATTACTACTACGCTTTACGTGTCACATCTCACGACTATTTTCGGCCCCGCTCCCTCACTCGTGCCTCTCCCTTTCCTCCCCTCCCTCCCCTGCCTTCTTCATTGCCTCTATGCGAGCGTAGGTGGCCATGACGGGAGCGACGCCCCCGCCCCCTCGACCCCCGCGTGGCGCCACAACCGACGAGTGCATCCGACAAACGGCGCAACCGCCGCCGACGGCGACGTCGCTCCGCCCTCGACGGCGTCCGCAGTCGCGCGACAAGCGGAGACGCGCGGTGCGCTGGTCGCCGCGAAGGCATGGCGGGAGCGGTGGGACCTCCTGCTGGACGGCCTCCCGGAAGTGCCCAACCCTCGGCACTACGCGGTAATAGCCACCTTTCACTTAACTATTTTGCAATCAGTTGATATATCGCGTCCCCTTTTTTCTCACACAGTTTGTGTATGCATCGTCCAATCGATATTGTATTATTGATTTATCATTGATTTCTGTTTACTAAGGTTTTCGTCGAAGTATTTTTTTTCTTTTCCTATCAGGGTTGACATTTTTTGTAAACACATACGCACACTCGACGGGTAACAGTGGTGATTATGCATTGCATTGCTGAGTCTCAACACAAGTACGGATTCGATCGAACCGCACTGTGTTTATTTTAGGAATGTCCTTTTGCCATTTTTTGGGGATGCACAAAATACATACTCCATCACTGCGGCGTGTTTTGCTTCCCAGTAAATGTGTTTTCTCGTCCGCAACTCATCTCGAGTGGTTTTGTGTGTATTGTTATAATTAGCTGGATATGCATTCGTTAATCAGATTTTGAAATTCAGCCTGCAGGCGCGCGCGCGTGTGCGCGCGCGTGCGTGTGTATGTGTGTGTGTGTGTGTGTGTGTGTGTGTGGATACGACATCCGCTGATTTCTTAATGCATTAGAAAAGCCGTAAAATAAGGTATTGATCGATTCGTGTCCATCCGTGTATCTGCAGTTATGCAGAGACTTGAAAGTAGCCAGACTAGCCGCCTCTTCATTCTAAAATCCTTCATCATGGCCATATGTATTTCTAAATCTGCGAGTAAGCATTACTGCTCTATCTGTATTGTAATTATCCTGATGGATTATTATAAGGAATCGAACTGTAATTATGTGAATTTAATGAAGTATTTTATTTGTGCATTGTGTAGCTTTAGACGTGCTTTTGCTCTCTCCCACGTCGCTCTCGTGTCCTTGTGCCCCACAACATTTGCCCTCCCTCTTCATCGCATCATCGCACCAGAAGCACACGCGTGATGCTTTGCTTATGACCGAAGGTGGTCGGTAATGATGCTTGGTTGACGGGTGAACTTACTTACAATCAAATAACTTGCAAGTCTTGAAAAAAGAAAGGTCTCTCGACAACGGCGCATTCCTAGTTCCATCTTGTTTTATCACACCTATGGAAACAGCAACCAAGTAATTGGAGGAAACGTTATTGATGTATATTCTATTTTTTCGCCCGCTTGCACAGGAGTTGGCGTGCGCGTCGGGGTTGTCGTACCTTCGACTCGTCCTAGAAATATTCCATTCGGTGCCACCCTGGCACGACGCGCTGACGGAGGTTGCGGGGCGAAGCGCGTGGGAGGGCACACTGCAGGCGCTGTCGAGCTCACCGACGACGAGCAACGGCTACCGACGCGCCTGCATTCGAGCCGCGATGCAGCAGGAGGCCGCCGCGGCGCTGCCGTCGCTGTATCGGCACTTTATGCAACAATGGGGCTTTCGGGCGCGAGACTTGCTGTCGGGACAACAGACCAAGCCGGCCGTCGTTGCGGTGCGCTGCCCCGTCGCTACTTCAACATCCCTGGCGGTGTCATCAACGATATTAATTTATTATGATAACAACTTCCTTCATGTTTTTTTGATTATGTTAATCATCTCATGAACTTAACTTTGATATTATAAGATAAAATGAATACTATTGTTATCTGCCTATTTTATTGTGCTTTTACTTAAGGGTTTTCTGATTAGTTGGTTTCATTGACTGCATCGCAATGTTATTACGTCGCATGCATTTTATTGTTTCGCGCTACATTTTGTTGCATCGGATTGTACCATAATGAAATGCAATTGTATCATTTCAATGAAGTTTCATGTTGGAATTTATTTCTATCATTTGTAATTTTCCATCTTGCAGCGAATGCTTTATTCAGTTGTTTAGAAAGGTCTTTAATTCCAGGGTGAGTGATGGCGGGTTGATCATGAAATATTGTCGGCATTCCTGAAGATGTCTCCTTGAAGACGCCCACTTCGGAGACACTCACCTCCGAGTTTCTGCCCCTTGCGCACCGCAGATGGAGGATGGCATGTGGGCGGAGCTGCAGGACGCGGCCGCACCGCCGTCGGTGACGAACGCCGCCCGTCCGCCCTGTATAACTGCACCGCTACGAGACGTGGTCGCTCTTTTATTGGACGCCTGCAGCAGGCGCGCCCCGGCCTCTCCTTTACCCCCTTCGGAATTTCCAAAGCGACGAAACCTTCTGGCAATACCGTAATACTAATACTATTTGGCATAGATCTAGATATCCCCATGCATGTATGGGATACCTAAGAAACCAGGCATTCCTTGGAACGCATAGGGAAAATCTGGGATTGTCATCTTTACGGCAGCGTCGCTTGAACATCCCTACCCTTTTTTTCGGACTTTATTTGGTCCCTGATTGACGTATGTATGCCTCGGTACTCGATATTTTGAGTGTCATATTATGTTCTGGCTTTGGTGCATTTCGGTCTGTTGTTTTAGTGGACAAACGAGATGCCGCAATTACGTCAGTGGATAATTGATGAGGTGCAAAATCAGCCAAAATTTATGCGCGACGTGCTTTTAAGATTTATTGGCTATATTATGGATTGCTGTATTTCTTGAGACTACGGATTGCTTTTTGCTGCGACCCACTTTCACTGGTGATCAAGCGCGAAATCTCCAATTATGCGGGTTCGTCGAGGAACCCGCCGCTCCGCTGTTGATCATCCACGGGTTTCGTCCTACCCAATTTTTTAATTCGCATGGATTTTGCTATTTGCACTTTTATTCGCGTCGAAAGCCATGTCGTCTTGGTATCATCTGGCGGGTGTAATACTCCCATATTCCATCCCAATTATTTAGTGTTTTTAGAAGCATAGTATTGTAGAGGTAATGAGAAAAGAACTTTAATTTAAACAAATCATGTTATTTGCACCTATTTGTTTGATATCGGAGTCGCTCGGAGATATTTCAATGCCATTTGTGAATGGAGGAGAAAGTTGTTAACAAAGCGAACAGGACAAAGTGTTGCCGATAGTATATTTTACACAAAAATTTGAGCACAGTGTGGCTTTACCTATTCGGTGTCACTTGAATTAATTTTCCTGCAACCCCGAGGCTCTGCTTGTTTGGCCCTCTTGCATTCAAAATTTGATTACTCAAATCGTGTTTTGAACTCCAAAGTGAATGTGTAAGTAAACACCAACGCAGTATTTATCGCGAACTATGATTTTGCATAATGACCCGATCAAACCATTATAAATGCGTTTTTAAATAGTTTATTGAAGTTTTATATACTTTATTAATGATGTGTTTTATAAAAGATATGAAAGCTCTTATATTAAGAATGATACAAATGTTACATAATTCCAAAAAATGTTGCTATGGAGTATTGGAGCGACGGAAAAAAATATGGGTGATATTTGCTTTGCTGAATAACACGAAACTGCTTTCAGAATATTATTTTTTCAAGTTGGTAACTTTTGAAAATTTAATTGGGTCAGTTATTTGTCAGAATTTCCAAACTTATTCCTTCTTCGACCGCGCGACGTCGTAGGGCGGAGTCGTTTCCGGGACCATTGGTGCCGGCCGCTGCGGCCGCGCTGCTTTGGACGTTGCAACTGGTGTCGGCGCAGTTGGAGGCTGTCCTTCGAGCGATGCCGTCGACGCAAACGGAACGCGCCTGCCGCTTCGCATTCCTCTCCGGCGCCGAGACTTGCCTTTCCCTGCTACGCGGCCCATTGCAACGTCTCCTCCGCCGCTGCCACGACGTCGACGACGTCGGCGGCGGCGGCTCGTCTCCCTCCGACGGCGTCGACGGCCAGTTATCTGCGCTGTCGACAATGACGGAACTGCGACTCGCCGCGGTGGTGGGACTGGCCGAAAGAACGGTCGTCAGCTGCGAAGTCGGGACGTTGTGCGCGGTGGCCACTGCCGACATTGACAGCACCCCCTGGGGCGGCTTCAGGTGGGCACATTCACCTTCCAATTCATGTTCATTAACTTTCGCTTTTTACCGGAAATATATTTGCATCCATTATTTCCACTGAATCTCTGAAATAAAATTCTGCAATACGTATAATACGAAGTGTCGATGCAACCATTGAGTATCGTTTTTCAGTGACGATCAATGCTGGTTCATTGTGTCATTTGCATTTGACGTAGCACCGAAGGAATGTTTGGAATTAGTCTCGTGTCGCTGCGGAGCGATGACACCCTTTGCTGGTTTGATTTGTATGTCCGATTGTATGGGTGCAATATTATGTTTCGTTCGTTTGGGATTCGTAAGTTTGTACCTGTTGGGAATGCGTTCCATTGCAGCCGTCGATGTGACGGATGCTGCGATGAGCCCTCAAATCAGTTTCCCTGGGAAATGGCGTGTCGAGGCGACATATTTTGCAGGTTTTGGGTCTGAAGGAAGGGGGTGATGAAAAGGACGTCTCCGAAACGCGGCGGTGTACCAATTAAATTACCCATTGTTGATTATGGACGACGTCCTTTTTCCCTTCATATGCTTCGGGAGAGTAAAACGCCTTTCAAGTGTGTGCATGAATTGCAATATTGCCGCACATTTGGTTACGTAGATGACACCTTTGCCCGCAGATTGCCTCGAATGTTAAGTATGCATTTCCAAACGTCAGTATAAATAAGGCCTATGTAATAGTATATTAATGTATCGACTTTTACGGCGGTTAAGAGTTTGTTTCCATTTGCCTTGGGTCACTTGTACAATTTTTATATGCGCAGAGAATTGTGTTTTTACTTACACAAAAAAACATGAGAAACAAATTTTGATTTGTCGTGAGCGCGACTTGGGGATTACAGCAGTGAACATCGAGAACTGTCGTAAGTTGCCGAGATGAATGGTATCAGTTGTAAGGGAGGGGTTTGTTTCTGTTTTATTTGCTATTTAAACATCAAAATATTCGACAAATGAATTCAACGGTTGCCCACCTGTCCACCCACACCCGCAGACCGCCGGTATCCTTCAAAGAGGCCGCGGGTGCGTGGCCTCGACTCTGGCGCGCCAGTCTGTTTGCCCTTGCGGCCGCCGCCGGTCGCACCCTCTCCCCCCGATCCCTCCGACGCACCGCCTCGAGCGCGCTGCTCCGCAGCCTCCGCGTCCTTCACGGCCGCTACGTGCGACTGTCGCCGAGCGCGATGGCGTGGAGGGAGCGGTTCTGCGGGGACGTCGTGCTCCTGTGCGCGACGGCCTTCGAGCTGTGCCATTTTCCGCTCTCCGTCGTCTCCTCCCAGATCACAGCCGACCACTAGTACGCCCCCTGCCCTCCCTCCACCCAGTCGAGACGGAACTTGGAAGCTCGCGAGCCGTGCCAGATCCAAGTCGAACCGTCGAAGGATTTTTTTCATTACAGGGGATTTTACAAAATAAAGTCGGACCTTCGAAATCTTTTTTATTTTCCTATCGAATGTTTGTTCTCTTTATCTGTATGTTAGCCGTAGGGTTTGCGAGGGTTTTGTTCCATGATATAGGGTTTATGCAGCACTTCACGTAACATGTGTGTAACCGTAAGCACAATAAGATACACAAACTTTTTTTTTGGGGGTGAGGAAGACCCACCTGTCGTGCTAGACAAGCCATACCAAGTAATTGATTTATAAATGATTGCCTATTTGCATATTTCGCTCGCTGATTGTTGAAGTCGCAAACTGGTAAGTATTGCTGACAAAGGAAAAGAAGAGGAGTCTGCATTAATTCATCTTTATCAGAGCTTGCAAAGTTATCGAGTGTTTGGTTACGGCAGAACTATGTAACAACACGGGAATCCATTCTGAATATGGTCGGCTGTCAATTATAGTAAATTTATTACGTGTGTTTTGTGAATTCCGACAATTTTCAGATGTTCCAATATGCTTCGGAGATTTCCAATATTTTGGCCCATTCCTCTCGCGCCTTGTCGCATTGTAGTCACCTTTAGATGACTAACCGGGTGTCACGGCCTCCTTCCTTCGCCGCTATTATTCTTTTTTGCCACAGGTTATTATTGCCGATCATGCTTCAGTTCATGAATTGCTTCACTCACTCACTCATCCATCCACCATTCACGCATTCACCCGTTTATTCATAAATCAAATTCATTCTTTCACCCATTCGTAGTCCGTTCATGCAACGATCCGTTTATCCATTTACTCACTATTTACTCACACACTCATCCATTGTTCCACCCAATGTCCAATATCAGAGTATCGATTCACATCCACCCGTCTACCCTTGATTCACGATTTATTAGCACTTTCACTGCACTTTTAATTATCTCACCTAGCATCATCATTAATGGACTCTGTCAAATGGTTTTGCTACTGCAGCTCTGCCGATCTCACCTCTATTTTGCAAACCTTCCTTCTGTCGCTGCGTATTCCCACAGTTTGCAGCTCGTCACGTCCGACGTCAACGCGGAAGTCGCGCATCTGTGCCGCGAGCTCGCCGTCCGTGCCGGTCTGCTCACTTGCTCGGCTAAAAACCTGGCGGATCGAGTCAAGGGCGTCCCTGTCACGGTGACCCCCGACAGCCCCCTCCTCGCCCCCCCTAACCCTAAAGCCGACCAAGAAGCCGGAACCCGATACACATATATTTTGTAATCCAGAGTATGTAAGCAAAAGCAAACGCCCGTTAAAATGTTATTATATTTATTCTATTACTTACCTTATAAAATATTATTGTGAAACAATTATTATTATTTCTAGTGATTTTGTTTCATGTAAGGGCCCCAACTGATGTATTTAGACAAGTGTCTTTAGTTTCGTTCAGATTGACACGTTTTCCTTTTGCATTAAAATAAATAAATATACGCATCGCTCCTCTTAGAATAAATTTCCGCCCTCACAAATTGCGCGAAAACAAGAATACCATACATTTTTTCATTTCAACCGACTCAAAATCTTCCGTATCATATTTTATTAGCGTTGTATGTTTAGAAAAAACATTTCTATATAAATAAAACAGTTCGTAAAATATCTTAATTGCATCGTCCATTTTAATTGTGTGTTGTTATATCCCCGACTGACTTTTGTCGCTCCTCCCCTTGTTTACCCCACTCCCGCCCGCGCCGCCCCAGCCCCTGAGTCCCGTAAAGGGCGAGCAGGGGCCGTGGGGGTGGCTGCCGGAAAGTATTTACGGAGCGTTGCTGGACCGACTTAACGAAAGGGTACGGGACGGCGCCGAGGCACTCGACGCCCTTTCCGAGCCCTGGACCGCAGACACGATCTCCGACGTAGCGAGCATTAAGTGGCTCGTCGTGTTCGACGCGCTGGCCAAGCGAGCGGCGCGCGAAGAGGCGGTCGCCGCTCTCCCGTTGCGTGGCGAGCTGCACGAGACGATCCCGGGGCTTCCTTACTCGGCGGAGCACCTCGAAGCAGCCGCGTTGCTCGCAGGGTTAACAACAACGGGAGACGGCGGACCCGCCTCGATGGACCAAATAACGTCGCCGCAGACTGCGTCGACTTCACATGCCGGCGAGCCGACGAGCGAGGTCGCGGCGGATACGCAACAAAAAGCGCAGGATGCGAAGTTTACGAACGAAGGGAACGACGACGTGACACGACGCAGACACGACGATGACGTGACACAAAGACGAAACGACGACGCGAAGACTTAACGTTACTCGGTGCGTGATGGGGTGGCATCGGAGATTGAAGGCAAAGGAACGACAAAGGAACAAGACGCCGTCGATTGATTGCCGCCAAATATTGAGTGTCCTCGAAATGACGAGGGTTGAGTCGATTCGTTGCTCGGCCTCTGACTAAATAGAAGAGGACTACGACGGTCGTGGGTGTAGTCACTAGTTTGACGCATGGTCGATGGGCAGCCTGTGCTTTGAGACTTAGGGTTTATATGCGGCTCATACCGTCGCATGAGGTCAGCTTCATGCGATTGCGTTTTGGGTTTCACTGTGTCCTTTAGCCTGCGCAGCAAAGCGCCGACCCTTGTGAACGGCATGTGTCGTTGTTATTCCCATCGCGACGCACTCCAACTGCAACCCGGGCTCCAAAACTATGCGACAAGAATGTTACCTCATATTGCAATCTCCGTCGGCGTAGATGCTAGATAGATTCAGGTAGGTCACACAGAACACACGGCGGTCGATGTACTTAGAACTATGCTCATTTCTCGTCGATGGTAGCGTGGTATGTCATAATTCACACCCCAGCACCATTCTGTTTTATCACTAGAGAGATTATACGTTGGGAGTAGCCTGTAATTGTAGTAACACACAAATAATGCCGCGTTCTGCTGATTTCGCACACACACACACACACACACACAAATAATGTGTCTCTCACTCTGTCACACAAACACACACACACACACACACACACAATATGTTTCTCACTCTGTATTGTAGACCTTGTGCGTTTTGTAAAGATGCATACACACGATCTCTGCCAGTATGTGCTTTTGTGATCAATAAAATAAAGGTCTTGTACTCTTCGTCGCGATGCGCAGTAGTTAAATAAGACGTATCCCAATCCCAATCCCAAGAAGCGCGCTATACACCAAGTCGATCTTTTTTCTAAACCAAAAATATCGCATTTGTAGTACCGAATTCAATCGAGCTGATGAGGAGGTGATACGCCGACCGGCCGACAGAAACACACACACACACACACACACACACACACACACACACACACACACACACACACACACATTTTCGCAAATTAGTGTTGTAGGATTGATCCGCACGATGTTCCATTTTCGACCTAAGCGCACGCTACAGGTGAAATTAAGTTGAATAATGTGCGGCACACATTTCAAGCGGCCGCCATAATTGACGAGCGAAGGGGAGCCATGTCATCGACTGCCGCGATTGAAACACTCGCCGAATCGATTATTTGTCTGATGACACGCCGTATTTGGGCCGCGTCAATTAAGTGATTATGCAAATAATAGCATGACACACGCGCCAGCCGTCACTCACAACTCGTCGCGTATACAATATATAAAATTGCGTGTAGATGGTGATTTCTACTACTTCCCATTGTAGTCAAGATTAATTTGGGCAGTATCATGGGTCGCCCCACCTTGCACCCATCTGCTTCATCATAAGGATAGAAAAAATGCGCACAACGCAGTTTTCGGGCCTGTGTTTCACACATGTTACCGTACCCATATGTGTTAGCTATACCACGTCGAATAACGCTGCGTTTGTCACTTAATAATAAATGAATGCCACATAATAAACCCCACAACGTCAATTTGGCCCGTAATCGGTCTCATGGCCGCCGTAACGGTCGCGGGTGGTGCTCGATCGGCGCGACGGGCCTAGCCTCTGAGAATGCATTTGGTGGCACGTCGAGAACCCCGCGGTAAATCATTTCTCACAGATGCGCCGATAGCAGCGAGCGGCAGCTAAGCGGGCGGCGAGGTAGGGAGCTCGCCGCGGCTGCTGAAGTGTCAGCTACAAGTAGCACCCCGAGCGCTCGAGTGAGGCCGGGATTATTGGCGGAGGAATCTGTGGCGGGCCGCCAGATACGCAATCTGTGGCGATTCTTGAATATAGTTGTGAAAAAGAGGCTGTGCGGAAAAGAAGACTATCGACGAAACATGTAGCAGCGACGACGTGGACGTACGTCGCCCGGTGGACTTTTCTCCGACTCATGTGATTAGGACCCAGCACCGTCAACGAGGCTTCCCTACTTCCAAAAGTGCAACAAAGCATCGTCGTTATATTCGACGCCGAGCCGGCGAAGGCGAGAACGATAGGATTTCGTTATCTGCGCGATCTTATTTTTTGTCGACATGTTTTTTAAAAGCGGTATATTTCCGTCTTTTCAATACGTGTCAGAACTACGTCTCTCGTTGACCTCAAACGCCGAGCGGAGGAGTAAAGCAGCTACCCGACCACCGACGGACCACTCATCCCTCCGCTTCGGAGGCCGATGAGCTGTCGAGGTCGATGTCCTCCGTGGGCGGCAGCACCTCCTGCAGCGCTGGCGTCTCGGCGGCACGCTCGGTCGGGTACTTCACTCCGTCCGAGTCCGCCGATATGAGAAAATCGTTGGTCACAAAGAAGCGAAATGCCTGCGATGCACCGCGAGCAAAAATACCAGCCACTTGGCAGTCAGTCACGATGTATATCAAAACAGCGCGTACTTGGCGCTGAAAACGGACTCCTTTTTAAAACATGACGCGGCCTGCCGAGTCAGTTCGCGGGGAAGGGCCCGGAAAATGGAACGAAACAGGTCGACAATTGATAGCCGACCGCGCCGACGACATATGCGCGTGACTTGAGTGTCTCGGCGGTAGTGTCAACTGCAATTGCGAACGGACTCGGTCTAATTGATACCGCATTTTTCACATGTTTATTCACGGGCGCCATTTTCTTTCTTTATTGACATGAAACCGCTTATTTGGCACAAAATATGAAGTAATTGCAGTTTCTTTTCCAAGGCAGTGGAATTGCCATCAAAACAACGCCCCACCGCCCGCTTAATATTCATACATATATACATCTTATGGCTGCCAACAAAACCATCCTCACAGTGAACAAGCACAACAAATTTGTTGCGTTGCTCTCTTTTTGCTATCCAGACGACACAAATACACACATCATTTACATCCGTGTTTGTCATTATTATTACCCTTAAATCGCTAGTGAATAAGTAAGCACTTTCGACGGATTGCATTGACTTAACCACCACGCTTCGATTTGTTGTGTGCCACCACCTTGTCTCATCAACATTACAAACATCACCGCATCGTGTGATAACAATGCTATGGTGTTGTTACGGCGGGGGCCGACCTGCAGCAGCTGACTGTGCTCGCGGCGGACGTCCTTCTCGAGGAGCTTTGAGAGCAGGGAGGGCGGCCGTTTGGGGTGCTGCCCGCCGCGCTGGCCGCCCTCTGCCAAACAGAAAGGGGGAGCAGGGAAATGTTAAGGCCGCAGTGGGTGGGGTGGGGAGTGAAAGAAATATATGTGTGGTTGATGTAACGAATTTCGCTTCACACAAAACGGATTTAATGAAACGAAGTGAGTGCGCATCTAAATAATGTGTTTGAATGATAAGGAATTGGTAAATCACAAAAATGTATGACACTGGTGTGCTCAAAGAGGATTGAGTTTTATATGGGCGTATTTTATGAGTGACATAGCATGCATTGTGGATAATAAACTAGGGTTTGATGTTAGGATATATATTAGGGTTTGCTGGCGACCTTGAGAGGACCATCGCCCGCCGGCTCGACCGCCCCCGCGTTGCTGTCGACCTCGATCTCGACCTCCGCGCTCCGCGCGCCCGCCCCTCCCCCGCCCCCCGCCCCGTCCGCCACGTCGACCGCGGCCGCCCGAGTCGAACGACGCCCGTCGCCCCGTCTCGACATCCGTCGGCGCGGCGCCCTGCGAAATCGACACACCCGCGACGACATCGCAGTCGACACGGCACTGTGGACGTTAACAAAAAAGGCGCAGTGTCGGAAAATAGCGGGAGTCGAAAAAAAGCGATAGAAATAAGGTGAATACAAATAATTGTTGATACTTGTTTACAATAATATTTGAAGTCGTGAAAATCAGAGGTTGCTGTGTTTGTTAGGGTTCGGTCGGACTGACGAAGACCTAATGGCAGCCACGTCGCCGTGGAGGCCACAATGCCACAGGATTTTAGACAAAAGACCCAATGGCACGGGTACATACATAATGGGAAATTAACCCGCGGTGCTCTGAGGAATGTTGTTTCAAAGAAAGAAAAAAAAACAAATGCACTTTTTCCAATGTAATATTATGTTATGTAACAAAAAATAAAAATTTAATTTAATTTGTTTAATTGTGTGGCCACTGAGTTTTGGTTGAGGGGAATGAAACGGATGGGGAGGGGAGGAGGGTGTTACAGGTGGTGCGTCGCCGCCCCCGCCGCCGCTGCCCTCGTCGCTTCCGTAGCCCGCGAGCGCCTGGAGAGCGCAGAGAGTAGGGTTGCGTGATTTAGGGTCTCTGAGGTGCGAAGAATGTGATGATTGACTGACGAGGGTGCGACAATGCGTTCACCATAGTACAGCCATTGCTACGGAAGCAAGTGAATGTCATTTAAAAAACAGAAAGAACTTCACTCACAAACTGACAGTCTGTCTGAGTAATAACAAAACACAAATGCAACAAAAACACACACAAACAAATACATTTACGCAAACACAAACACAAAAAC
>JAPMLY010000561.1:92500-105000 GCA_026401115.1 Tetraselmis chui
TCGGCGACAAAAATGGAACGATAAAGGAAGACTTGCAGCGCGTCCCCGAAATAAGCGCCCCGCGGAAGATCTAGCCAGAGTTGTGCCTGGGTGAGTAGACAGATTGAAGGCGCACCAGGTTTCTCGTTATGTGGAGGGGCGACTCGACGGGTGAGGCTGATGACGGGTTTAGGGGTGACAGCTGTCGGCGGAACGAAAACAACGCCGTCGTCGCCGCCGCGCCGACGACGAGGCGGCGGCCAGGCCAGTAAGGAGATGGTTAAGTCGTGCTCGTATCAGTACATCCGCGAATGATAGAGAGAGTGACCAGATTTCCATATTTGCGACTATTATATTTTGGAATAAAGGTAAAGAATGCCATTCTTTGTTGTGCGAGCGGCTGAAGTGTGAATTATTAGCCACTCCATAAAAATATATGCATTTGATCAATAAATGATTTTCCATGACGATTTTCGGTGTATCTGAGGTCCGGCGCTATATGGTCCCATATTTATCCGTCTTTTCATGTAACAAATTTAAAATTTAATAATATAATACAGCCACATTTTCATCATGCAATAATGAATTTGATGTATTTTTGTAGCTGTAATTATCAATAATTTCGCTTTAGGTAGGAGAAAGCGTCCGGCCGCCTGTGCTTCTTCACATATATATCTGGTTTGCCGCGAATGAATTAGTATCAATCTCCGTGAGCGCATTAATTTTACGTACAGCGGCTTATTCGTTCGATGCTGGGGCGCTGATCGTCCGTAAATCGTGTCAATTGATGCGAATAATGAAATAATTCCATCAATCCTTGATGGATGTGAATAAATACAAAAACGGCGGAATCCATCCTACTGGGATATATATACCCTAAACCTCGGCGTCACATCGATGGTTGCTCGTCATCACGCTCCCCATCACTCCGCTCACTGTGCGACTCGCTGACCTACAAGCACGCACAGGACCAATAGTCCCACTATGACGGAAGTTCCTAATGAAGATGAGGCGGATGTGCGCGGGTACCGTGGCTTCGGAAGCTTCCTCTCCGACAATGTGCAGAGCCTCGTGTGCCTTCCTGCTGCCGAGTTTAACGAGCGGCGCCCCGCCATTCCTTTCGTTCATGACCTCGACGACTACCTGCCTCCGGCCCAAGCCGGGAGCCGTGGTGTCAGAAACATAGAGATGGGCGTTCCAGCTCGCGCCCATTTCATGCTGGACTCCTCCTGGACTGTTGTTAATCACGGCGCTTTTGGTGCCGTGAGTCGATTCGCCTTCGACGCGGCCGCGAAATGGCGGGAGCACTGCGAGCGTCAACCCCTCCGCTTCCTCGACCGCGACCTATTCCCACACCAAGTCCACGTCATCCGACAGCTGGCGTCCTTCCTACACTGCCAACCAAGGGTTCGTAACCCGTCTTCACTCGCCGTCACGCACCCCGCCGTCTCCATCGCTCCCTTTCCTCCCTCTCTGCTGTTGGGTCCAACTGCAACCTTAATAATTCAATTATGTTTTTACGCCGACGAGAGTAAGGACTCTAAACGAGTTCATTTTTTTTTTCTAATTTCCACCCGCCGAAATACTAACTTTTCCACAGGACCTCGTGCTCCTCTCCAACGCCACAACCGGCCTGAACGTGCTGCTCAAGAGCCTGGTCAGACGCGACACCGACGTGGTTTTCATGCCGGACATCGGATATGGTTCGACAAAAAAGATCGCCGAGGCCGTTTGCTCCGACGTCTCCGCTCGTTTTGTCGTCGGAAAAGTAACGCTACCCCTAAGGCGAGCCCCACCGACCTTTTCCTCGACACAACCCGGCCCCTCGGTGCACTCACACATAGGATACTGACATGCACGGCATGGTTGTGGGGTGACGCGCAGTGACAGTGACGCGTTGTTCGACGCGGTGGTGAACGCCATCCCTGAAAACTGCACCGTCGCCGTGCTCGACTGGATTACAAGTAATTCGGCGCTTGTTCTCCCCATTATGCGCCTCATTCGCGAATGCGCACGCCGGTGAGCGCACCTCCCGCAAACACAGGCAACCAACGCACGTGGGGTGTTTTATACCCCCTTTCCCCTAACGCTGGCTGTGGGGCTCATGCCGTGCCGCTGTCGTCGCCTGCATATGCAGTGGCATCGATGTGATTGTGGACGGCGCACATGCGATTGGAATTTTAGCGATTGACATCGAAGAGATGGCGGACGCAGGGATGCGCTTCTTCACAGGAAACTGCCACAAATGGCTGTGCGGACCGAGGGTGAGGACAATAAGCACCCCACCCCCCTTTTGACGTGTCATCGATATGTGGGTCTGCCTTATATGACCAATGATGCATGTGTCCTCTCTGTTGATATTTCATCATGTACATTATATAGCATTTACGTACTATATTATTAAACAATTGTGTATTGTATGCGTTAAATACGAACGACGACGACCAAATTGACTGGAATCTGGTGCTGGGGGTGATGTGAATAATGGTGAAGGGGACGGCGGTGATGTGGGTGGCGGAGCAGCGGCAATCCGAGATCCGCCCCGCTTGCATCTCCCACGGCTCCGGATCCGGCTTTACCTCCGACTTTATTTGGGATGGTGAGCTCTACCCTAGTTGCATAACTATTGCATGCTGTTTGCTGCCCCAACAACAAGTGTCGCATATCATGCCCTGATATCATCGCGCATACACAAATACAGAAACACACACACACACACACACACACACACACACACACACACACACACACACACACACACACACACACATACACACACACACACACATACACTCACACAAACGTACACACATGCGCGCTCACGCACAGACACACACACGAGCTTGCATGCACTCACTCACACAAAGCGACATACGCGCTCTCTTTCACACACACACGCACTCCCACGCGCGTGCACCCACACAAGCATACAATCTCATACATGCTTGTGCGCACGCGCGCGCACACACACACACACACACATACTATCACACACACATACAAACACTTGCGCATATACACATTCACACCCTCACGCACACACATATACACACGTATTCTCATATATGCATACATGCATGTCTCACTCAGTCTCACAAACATTCACATCCTCATGCACACACATATCTACACACGCGTGCACACACGTGCACCTACATGTCACTCACCCACTCTCTCACACACACACATGCACGCACACCAAGAACATAAGAGATCAGCTTAAGCATACAGACAGTGCACATTCATATAGACGCATTTTGCTCTCCAACTGTGTTACATCATGTACACACTTCGAACCATCGCACCAACTGCATCACTTCAAACTCAGAAAATGGCATGGAAGTGTCACAGACATGACCATGCAACTATTTGTTTGAGACATGTGCTACTCGGATGCCATGTCAAGTAAACACACACACACACACACACACACACACACACACACACACACATACACACACGCGCGCGCATCGTTTTTACGACACTGCTTTCCGTTCTTAACAAAGGCAACCGTGATTACGCCGCCTACCTCGCCCTCCCCGCCGCCCTCGAGTTTCACCAGGCGAGTAGTCCCACCCTCATCCCTCCCAGTTCCACCTTCTTTTTGATACTTTACGACTCCATATATCATCCATCGGCTAAGACGCACAGCACGGCCGACCCACCCCACAACAGGCCATCGGCCTGCCCGCCATGTCCGACCATATGAGGCGCATACTCCATTCTGCGGTGGACTTGCTGATCGACCGGTGGCGCACCTCAACGCTCGCCCCCCTCGACCTTTGCCCGCCTTGCATGGCGCTGGTGCAGCTGCCGACGGGTGGGGTGCTGCCCGCGGAAGGAGAGGCGGACTCGGCTGACGCAAAGGCGGTGCAGGTGGGCAACCTTAGCACTCTTTGTGCCCCTTCCCTCATTCCACACACCACAACACACACATACACACACACACACACACACACACACACACGTGCGCTCTCTATTTTACGAAAGGCACACATAGCATGTCCTGACAGAAACATATACCTGCAACCCTCCACTTACAGCAGGCGGTGTACAGTTAATTGCAAACACATGCGCACAACAGTGGCAGAATCTCATATCACACTACCCCCTGCAGTATACGAACTCCCCATGACAATTCGACACAACACACCAGACGCGTTTATATAGGGAACACACACACATCAAGAACTACACGGCTGGCACACACTCCCCGCATTACACCAATCGCACACATACCACATTTCATCCACATAGCCGCCTTTTGTGAACACCTGATGTGAACACAGAAAAACCCGCTCCCACTCGCTAGCGCATTGTCCTTCTCCCAACGCAGGACTTTTTGCATCACTCCGCAGCCATCGAATGCCCGGTCAAAGCCATCAACGGAGCACTCTACCTTCGCCTCTCGGTGCACGTCTACAACTGCCTCGACGACTACAGCCGCCTCGCGGATGCGGTGGACGCATTTCTGGCCAGTGAACGCCACCCTCGACTCAACTGAGGCCGCGCTGGACAAGCATAGCACATACACACACAAATCACATGCACATGATCTCTCCCTCAATCAATCAAACACACTCACACATAATGATGCAGATGTCTTCATTAACAAAATGTCAAAACTTTACCCTCGTTCAGCTTACATCGCGTTTTGTCTCCTTAAACCCATTCGTGATACTCATACATGTCCACGGCAGCCGTTCACCTTTCACAGGTTAAGAGTGCCTTTGGAGCAGAAAAGGGAGAAAGAGGGGGAGTGGGGGCTTGTCATGTGCACCCGTGAATATATAACACATATCTATACACACCCGGTCCCGACCTAGCGCACCACCTCCACGTCAGTGCTCTGGATCATGTCGCGGAGGGTGTCCTTGCCAAAGTCGGATAGTGGACAGCCTTTGATGCGCAGGCGACGCAGCGACGGTGCGCCGCCTAGACTGGACAGTCCGCTGCCGTTGCCGTAAACCAAGCAACACTGTGCAAGGTTGAGGTCCGCAAGGCAAGGCATGCTTGCGAGCCAGACCACGCCGCCATCGGTGACCAGCGATTGCTGAATGCTGAGGGTGTGGAGGTTGGGTAGGTGCGAGAGGGCGATTATTCCGCGGTCGCTAATTTGACACCCGCCCAAGTCGAGCGACTCGAGCAAAGGCAGCTCCGATAACGCCTCGGCTCCGTCGTCGCTAACCGCGGTACCTGCGAGCTTAAGGAGGCGTAGCGCAGCGGCGTGACGGAGCAGCTCGACGCCTTGATTTCCGAGCCGCCAGCAAAAGTTAAGGTCGAGGGTGCGAAGATGAGGCAACTTGGCGAGGTCACGTAGGCCGGCGTCGGATATATCACACGCTGAGAGGTTGACTGTCGACAGAGCAGGAAGGCCAGCGAGGGAGGCGCAGCCAGTTCCTTTGATCCACCAGCAGTGCGATAGAACGAGGGTCTCGAGGTCGGGAAGCTGCGCGAGGTGGGCGAGTTCGTCATCGGTGGCGGACCGGCAATTGTCAAGATTGAGTTTACGGAGGCCGCGAAGGTGGGGGAGTTGGCGTAGCAGGTCGACCGGGTGCTCCTCGCGCGTGCGTTTACGGAGGTCGAGGGAGGTGAGGGAGGGGAAGCGGCGGCGCAGGTCGTCGATAGAGAGGCGAGTGGGGTGGAGGTGCGTCACGCTGAGTCCGTGGGCGGTGCTCCACTGTTGACACACGCACCGCGCCGCCTTGCGTTCCTTATTTCCGTAAAGCCCGCGAAATACACCCGCAAGAAGCTCATCAGGCAGCTGCGCCCAGGAAGACGGGCTCGACGACATAGCGATAGCACCCTTTGCGTGACGACAAGATCACGACCTCCCTGCTAAACGCGAGAGGGACAAACAGGAAATATTGATTAGTTGTCAGCCGCCGCCATGCCGAAAGTTCGTATGAACTGCTGTGTCTGTGAATCCCACCGGCAAAATCCCGTAAATTTCCCGTAAACGCCCGTTTTGCCGATGCGCAACTGCTACGCGAATCACAGGATATCGAGTGCGCCTGGTCGAGACAGCCTCGTTGACCGCTTCGTTAGTTAGAAGTTATAATCCTTAGATCAGGGAGTATGAGATATGGTAGTACACATCAGTGGAATGAGGGGTGGCTAGAGTGTCCGTGCAAGTGAGTACAGGTAGGCGTGAGCGCCGCGAAAGGGAAAGAACCGGTGCACACGTCACCAAAACGACGTCAGGTCAGGTTTACAACATACAGGCTTATTTGGACGGACAGATCCGGTTGGCCGAGGTCGGAGAAGAGGAAGGACGGGGAGGTTATTGAGTGAGCCGGAAGTGGCACTTCAATAAGACTGGTGGATGTCAAGCTGTAACGCGGTGAACTGTGGGCGTGTTTTCTGGTGAAGGTGACAAAGAAGCTCGGAAAGATTGTTTAGGGTTTCCAGCGACGGAAAGGCAAACGAAGAAACTTTCGATGATGACATGACAGCACGCCGTCGGATAGGGCGAGCGAGGGGGTAAGTGAAACACGCCTTTTTCAGCAAGACCAGGTTACCTTGTACGTGCAATCCAAAGCGAAAGACGAGAAGGTTGAAGGTTGGAGAGGCGCCCCGTGGGTCACAGGATGGGAGGACGGATATTCGCCGTTCAAAGAGCCGTTGCTTGCTGACGTGGCGGTTTCAGCGGGTGGCGACCCGCAGAAACAGCGTTCCAGGTCCAGGAACACACATGGTTGGACCCCGGTGAGTCTGAGAGGGTGGCGGATCCTCAGCGTGCAACGTGTGATGCTATAGCCAGGGTTGTGCTGCCGGGTCGGTTTGGCCTGTTGGCGAGGATTGTTATGTGACCTCCGAATTTCTACGCGCCTTATATTTCCAAACGCAGGACGAGGCATAGGACAGAATTTAGCGACTGGTAGTCAGATTATGCCAAAGATGACAGCTTGCTTACATTTTGGATAAACAGGCACTAAAACACCTATTCAGAGGTGTTATTTCTATTCAGCGCTTGATCAGGGAAGGGTGGGTGGGTTGCGCGAGCCGAATGGGCGAGCGCAAACGCATAAGGTGGCTGCTACCAGCTAGAGGAGCTGCTTTATAGGTAAAGCAGGTGGGCGTCCGCCGCGGACAATTTACTGCGCTTGTGACGCTTTGTCTCCGCGCGTTGCCTTAGGCGGACTCAACATGGTACGTTTACTAACCGTTAAACCCCAATATTTTACCAATATAAGAATTTAGCGACTGGGAGTCAGATTATGCCATTGAGATAGACTGAAGGTCTGCATAGGCTACTAATCCGGGGGTTTGGCGACGAGCCAGCCGAAAAATAGCCAGGCCGCCGGGGTTTCGCTCATGGTGGGGTCGATGTACTTGCCGGTGACGACGTCGCTGGTTTTCGACCAACCACCCATGTAGCGGATTTTGGTAAGGGGTGCGCCGATGCATGCGGCTGCGGACGCCGCGCCTTTACGTAGGCTATGCGATGTCCACTTGAATTGCGTGGGGGGTGCAGCGCCGATGGTGTTGCACGCCTCACGAATCCACTCGGTGATGGTACCGGCCGTCCACGTGTGTGGCTGGTCCTCGGGCGTGACGGCCCAAAAAGCAGTTGGTCCGGATCCAGTGCCGAGGATGTTGCAGTAATTGGTGCGTCCAGCGGTAAAGGCCTCCAGGAGGTCCGCGAGTAGCGGTACTGCAGTAATAGGGAGTTGCAGGAGCGGTTTATCGGCCGCGGTCCTACGCTGGTCTCCCTTTGCTTTTCGTACAAATAACAGTATGTTACCGCCCGTTCGGTCGACCGCGATGTCGTCCATGTGGCAACGTACGCCGGTTTCTGCGCGGCAAAAATAGCAGTAGTTGGTGCAGACTGCGAGCATCGCGCGGAACGTCTTGATCTGTACGAGGTTGTCCGGCTGCCATGTGAGCGCGCGGTAGTGTCGATGGGCGAAGAGTAGCATTTGTTGTACGATGGGGGCTGGGAGCGGTACGCGAATGTCGGGGGCGGTGATGGGCTGCTGCTGCATGGCGAGCCCCCGACGTGCGTCCGTGAGAAGGGGTCCTAGCGCCACTGGCTCCTTCAGGTGGTCGCGAAAGAACTTATTTATGGCTGAGAAGTAGGGTTGGAGGCTGTTGGCTGCGATGGTTCCAGATCGGGCGAGCCAAGCTGTAAATCGAAGCATGTCGGCCGCGGTCGCCTCGAGGGGTGTGATTCCTTCCTCGTTGCAGAAAACAGTAAAACGGCGCATACCGGTGCCATAGTTGTTGTAGGTGGTGGGGGCGAGGGAGCCGGTGAGAAGGTCGAGCACGAGGTCGCCCAAGTCGTCCGTGCCGACGAGTGTGCCGACATGGTTGCGCATCGAGGCGTGCCACGGTGCGTGGGCCGCAGGTTCGACGAGTCGGTATTTTACGGGTGCGGCTTGGTAGTCGGTGTCCGCGGATGTCCGGTCGTGCCGCGGTCTTGTCGAGGACGTCCGGGTGGTCGGTGTTGGGTGGAGTGTACCACGTGTTCGGTAGAACCAAGACGGGGCGGTACGTGGAAAGCCGTGACGCTCCAGCCGGGCGGTCCGACGCCCTCGTATGCTCCGCGCTTGCCCGGAAAGAATAAATCTCGGGAGGGGGGGTACAAGATATGTTCGTCGGAAAGTTCGCTTAGTAGTTGGTACCACTGTTTGGCGGGCCAATAAGGCGCGATGACTGTTGCTTCGGCCCCGGATTGGCGTAACTTCTGGACGAGGTCTGGGAGTAGCGTCCAAGGTGGGTTGCACCAGTTGGTCTCTGCTGTCCAGCGGTTGTCGGGTAGATGGAGGCAGTCCACGGCTTCGGAGGTGGGGTCTCGCCAGCGGGCGTTGTAGCGGGGAAGCTGCGTATTGCCCTGCGTGGCAAACCTGTCGATGGAGTGGGGGCCCCACAAGGAATTCAGGTAAGTGAAGATGCGGGGGTTGAGTTGCCAGTCGTCCCGGTCGGTTTCGCGGCTCAGTCTGTCGGCCCAGACGTTGGCTGCGGAGCGAATATACCGCGCGCGGATGCTGATGTCGTTGGTGTCGATGAGTTCCCACAGTTTGCGCAGTTCGTCCATCATAGCTGGGGACCTCGAAGTTAGGTGACTAAGGACTGCCACCACTGCTTGGTTGTCCTCGTGCAAGAGGACTTTGCGGCCGCGCAGGAGGGGCAAGAACGAAAGGACGGCGAGTCGCACGGCCTTTAATTCCTTCCAGGTGATGTGTTGCTCCTGGTCTGTCGCTGCCCAGAAACCTCGGGCTTCCAACTGTTCGTTTAATACAGCTCCCCAGCCGTAACATGAGCTGTCGCAGTGCAGGTAGGCGGTCTCGATGGGGGAGAATATGGAGCGGCCGTTGTTGGCGGAGGGGACTTGCGTCCACCATTGGAGGTCTCGTCGCAACTGGTAGGTGAGTTTCACCTGGCCTCCCCATCCCGTGCGCGTAGCGAGGACGTCGTGTAGTTCGCGGAGGTAGAATCGGGCTGCTGGAATGGCGAGGTACATGTATTGTGCTTTTCCGGCAAGCACCGCGAGCTGCCGGGCAGGGAGCCATCGTGCGTCGCGCGTAGAGCGTTGTAGGAGGGTCCGGGCTAAGGTAGCGATGGCCTGTAGTTTCGAAACAGGGGCTCGGAACGTAGAGGTTGTGGTGTCGATTTGGAGGCCGAGGTGTTCGCAGATTTGCGTCGGCTCCCAGTGGCCTTTCTTGGGGTTGCGTCCTAGCCCGAGGCGGTCGAGTAGGCACGCGACGCGGTCTCGGAGTTGTAACGCTGCGTCTCTGCTGTCGGCAAAAAATAGGAAGTCGTCCATGTACGGGAGTAATCGGACACCCCGCCATCGAGAGTTGCGCAGATAGCGACGGGACGGTGTAGGTCGTGTGGGCTGTTGTTGCGTAGCTAGACGGGGGTTGTGTACGGTGGGGTTGAGCAGTGGTTCGCGTAAGTGCCGGATAAAAACTTCGGTAAGCCGGCAAAAATAGTAACTGCTGCATTTCCAGCCCATCGGAAGCCCGGCGAGTCTGTACAGTGTTCCGCGATAATTTACCGTGAAGAAGTCTCTGTCCTCTTCCCGTATGCCCAGGGTGTAGTAGCCGTCCGCTAGGTCGAAAGACACCATCCAGTCGCCGGCCCGTGTCACATTCTTGAGGTGCTTGAGTGTCTCGAAAGTTAGCTTGTGGTCCTTGCAGTACTTGTTCATGGGGCGTAAGTCGATAATTAGTCGCCATTTGTTTTCGCCCGGTTTCGGAACTAAAAACATTCTGGAAACCCATATGCTGCGCTGGCCTGGCTCCCAGGCGCCTGACTGCAGGAATCGGGGAAGCTCGGAGTCCATGAAGTCGAGTTGCTGTTTTGTTGCGTTCAGCATGGAGGTGCCGTTGTTGAAAGGTGGGGATCGCCGGCCGCCAATGAAAGGTATGCGAACCCCGTGACGAATCCAACCTAGAACTTGTTCGCTCGCGCCTAATCGCTTCCACTCGGACGCTCTGTTCCGCACGCGGTGTCGCATGAAGTTGGAACGGTCGTTGCAGGACGTGGCGCGGCGGGTCACACCGTCAGGCGTTCTTGTCCGGGTTCTTGGTCTTCGTGTCTTTGGGGTCGGCGTTGTCTCTCGGTGGTGGCTTGGGCTTGGGTTGGGGTCGGGGGTTCGGTGTCGGTGTAGGCCGGTCGGGGGGGGGTCGGTCGGGAGTCCTGCGCGCGAAGGTAGCTCCCGCGGCGGCTTTGGCGCTAGCGAGTAATGAACACTCGAGGGTTTTGTCGATGAACGCTCGGTGTAGGTTGTCGTACTCGGAGGAGGCAACGTCCGGTGGCGGTTTGAGGAACCGCTCGTAGGCGAGTTCCGCGAAAACGCGGTCCGAATCGCTCGTCTCCCCTCCGCCCTTGGTGTGTCGGATGTGGGATATCCGCACACGGGCGGACTCCTCGAGCGCGCTGTGGGTGTGGTTGCTTTGACGCAGGGTGACGACCGCCGCCGCGAATTCCGGTGAGTCCTTGGGATAAATTTGAATGTCTTCCAGAGTTGATAAGCTCGCCGTGTTAGCGCAGGCGGCGTAGGCGGCGTGACATGCCGTGGCGCGGTATTCTTCGAGCATGGCGTTGTGCCGGCGGGCGGAGAGGTGGCGGTAGGTGTCACAGGTGAGCTTCCAAATTTGTGGGCCGTTGAGATGTCGGGGGGGTAGCTCGAGGCCGGGGGAAATGTAGGGTCCCCATAGCTCTGTGTCGATGGGGTAGTCCTCATCTGGCAGGGCTGCTGGGGTTACCGTCGTCGCTGGGGCTGGGGCCAGGGGTCGCACGGTGGGGTCGATCGAGGGTAGCTCGGTCGGCAGCTGGGCGCTGCGGGCGTCGTGTTCCGCAATTCCACCCTTCGGCGTGTCGAATACGCCGACGGGACTGGCTAGTTGTGTGCTGACTTGCTTAGCTGCTGCTAGTTGAGTGATGATGGTCGAGCTAAGCGTAGCCGTTAGTTCGGTAAAGGCTTGCTGAAAACGGCCATTTAGTCGCTCCTCTGAAGCGGCCGCGTTAGCGAGTAAGCGTTGCTCCTGTTCTTTGAATTCTATTGATGTAACAAATTCCGGCGCGTCGCGAATTTCGTCGTCGACTTGTCTGTCTGTAGCCATCGTATATTCGAGCAGGGTAAGAGTCTCGGCCGTGGTAGACGCGGTCGAGGGTAAGCTGTCACCTTGCGCAGCTACGAGAGCTACGATGCCTGTTGCGCGAGCCGAATGGGCGAGCGCAAAGGCAGAAGGTGGTTGCTACCAGCTAGAGGAGTTGCTTTATAGGTAAAGCAGGTGGGCGTCCGCCGCGGACAATTTACTGCGCTTGTGACGCTTTGTCTCCGCGCGTTGCCTTAGGCGGACTCAACATGGTACGTTTACTAACCGTTAAACCCCAATATTTTACCAATATAAGAATAAAACGCTAACCTGTACAAAAACGTACAACCGCGATTTCGGCTTACGTACTTTATTGTCCTGTCCGTACAGAATGCCGTACCACTCCGTCCAATGCTTGAGTCGCAGGATAGAGTAAGACTTTCTTACAAAAGTAGCTGCGGAAGCCACCAAGCAAAAAGAATGAAATCGGCCAAAATGTGTGTAGGACAGAAACTAGTATATTATGTCTTAAACTTCATGAGCCTTCCGTTGGAACCTTCCGCAAGATGCTTGCTCGAGTTTTATGTGAAGAGGTCCACGCGCGTGCTGTCACTGTGTGTGTCGAAAACCAAAGCTAACACAATAGCAGAGTCGCCTAATTTTGGGACGCTCGCCAGGCTTGGGAACGCAATGAGGCGTGTTTCAGGCGGTGGACGCAGCTTGGAGTTGGAAAGTGAAGAGCGAAGCGAGAGCAATGGCGGCGGTAGAGCGACCACCACCCAGAACAGCAACTACCCCGAGCCTCCGCTGCGAGCATCGTGAGTGATTCTAGCAACCCCCCAACCCCGAAGTCCCATGCAGCCATAGGTGTGGCGGAGGTAGAAGGGGTCGAGGGTGTTGGCGGGGTAACGCATGCACTAACATGTGCGCGCCGGGCGGCGGCGAATCCGCTAACGCGGGAGCGCTTGATCC
>JAPMLY010000561.1:112500-190051 GCA_026401115.1 Tetraselmis chui
GTTGGGAGAGATTACCCAAGTCCTTGATTTTGAATATAGCGCCCACACGAGCTTCGAACGACGTGAGCCATCTAGCATCATTGTACGCGGCGGGAATGTCGTCCACGTAAAGGGCGATAATGACGAGGATGTGTTCGGCCCGAAATATGTAGATGCACGGATCTTATATACATTTTTGCCATCCGTTGTCGACAAGCCAGTCACGGAGGAGCATGTGGAACTCGCGAGGGGATTGTTTCAGTCTATAGAGGTATCGAGCTTTTGAGATGACACAGTTTGGAAGTGCCATCCGAGAAGCCGGGTGGTTGGCGGATGTCCACGTCCTCTTTGATGGGAGCGTAGAGGAACGAAGTGTCGATGGCAAGTTGACAAAGTTCAAGGTCCTTGGCGGCCGCCATGGCGAGGAAGAGTCGGAGGTTGGACATGCGAATGACCGGGGAGAATGTTTCCGTATAATCGATGCCCGCGCGTTGACTTCCGCCTTTGGCTACGAAGCGGGCTTTGAAGCGGGCGACATCACCCATTGTGTCGGACTTCACCTTATAGATTCACATGTTGTTGACGACCACTCCGCCGGGGGGAAGGTCGACGACTTCCCACGTGCCATTGTCCATGAGGACGGAATACTCATGCTGCATCGCGGCTTGCCAAGCCGGTGCATGGGCGTTGGAGAGGGCTGCGCGGTACGACGTCGGTTCGGCACAATCTATAGACGAGAGGACGGCAATGGCGTTGAGTGTTGCGCCCGCTAGGAGATGATATGGTCCATTTATCAACTTGGCCACGTTCGGATGTCCGAAACTGTCCTCTCTGCCTTTCCCTATTTAGGGTTACCGCACGTTGTGACAAGTACGGGAGGGTAATCGGACATGTGTTCCACGAGTTCCCCGTAGCGAACGGGGTGAGACCGGAGGCGGGACGCGCGGGCTCGATAAGGCGGGCGAGGGGTGTCGTTGACATCAAGGGTGTCAAGGGCAAGGGGATGGGACCTCGGTGAGAAGGCGTGGGTATCGCCGATGTCCGACGCGTCGGTGATAACTAAGTCAATTGGCTGGCGTGCGACGAAGCCCGGCGTGGATTCCAGGAAAACAACATAGACCTATTAAGTAGTGATGCGTCGGGTCGCGGGGTTGTAGACGCGGTACCTTGGGGCGTCATGTGGGTAGCCGACCATAACGCCACGAAAGGCTTTTTCCTCCGAGTTTCCGACGAAACTTGTCATGAATTTTGGCGAAGACGGTGCACCCGAAGACGCGGAATTTGGAGGCGTCGGGCGCTTTCGACGTGAATTTGGTAAGTGGAACGCCACCGGAGCGGCCAATAGCGCGGCTGTAGGTACGGTTCCAAAGTACACTACAATGCTGACAGCGCACGACCACGTGGAATTTGGGACGGGCATGCTGTGTGATATCGGTGATGCGTTGTCCCGGAGTGTGCGCCAAGGGCGTTCCGCCTTGCCTAACATGTGGTGAGTGTAAGAGGCCGAGAATTGCACACCGACGCATAAGCGAGAACGCATTTGACGGGTCACAACAGCCTCAAGGACAGAGTTTGAGTCAAATTTGAGGACTTGTGCGAAAGCACCAGGGGAGGTGTGATAGCGTACATGAAGGTGGCGGATCTCTAGCAAGATGCTCTCGAGTTCCGAGCACGTGTCGTCTTTCGACTTTTCAAAACCGCGCTCACATGTAGCGAGTATAATAGTCGATAACGAGCATGCAATAGCATAGGCCATGTGGGGATTGGGAACGGGACATTCATTGGGCCCCATGTATATGCCACATGACATGTCCATCAAGGGGCGTGTTTGTTTGGGACAAGCCGTGGTGTTGCGAGGCGCAGGAGTGGCCTTGTGGGGCAAACATGAATCGCAAGAAATATTTTTTACAGAACTCGGCAACGCCGGGGTAGTCAAAGCACCGTGGGCATGCTAGGCCTAAAGGCTTCGTATGTTGAGGTGTCCGAACATGCGGGGCCACAGTATTGGATCGCATTGTGCAGTGAGGGTGACACTAGGGTTTACATCAGCATGCTTATCCGTTGGGGTGGTTGGTGGCGGCGCTTGCTCTTGTGGAAGCACGTAAAGTCCGTTTCATGAGGGCTTCAGCACACCTATTCATGTGGGCCCCATGAGCAGCCCGAGATTAGAGTCAACGGGGAAAATGAATTCGCAACCGTTGTGGGTATGCATCCAATTGACACTGAGGAGGCGACCTATGCGATGAGCGGAGCGAGACGATAGGTAAGGGGTATATTATAGTGCACGGACTGTGCGGCGGATGGACTGACCATATACTAGGGGAATTATGATCTGACCCTTCCCATTGCCCTCAACGTCAACTCCGACACCAACGACGCGGGAGGTGAATGAGGGCGGATCGAACGTAACGAAATCACTACCAGAAGTTGTTAAGTTAATCGAGGAGGCGGAGTCTGTCACTCAAAACCGAGACAAGTCACAACCGATAGCGAATGATGAGGAGAACGCAACCGAGCTGAAGGGAAGACTCGTCTCAATGTCATCATAATCATAGCTGCATTATTCAAGGGTGGGCATGACGGCAGTGTCATCAATTGAGACGTGCGCATGGGCAGTGCCGCCAGGGGTGCCACACTTATGGACGATCATCTTGCACTTGGCGAGGGTCGACTTCATGAGTGCGTCATCCAAAGTTGTGAAGGACGACAAGATGTGGATTAGACTGCCACAAGATCTGTCACTTGTTGGGCATGCCACGACCACCGCGTCCGCCACGGTTGATGTGGCCACGCCCTTTGTAAGGACCTCGACGAGCAGCGACAAAAGAAAAAATTGGAGAGGTTGGGCGACTCGGGGCTATCAAATCTGAACCATGGAGTCCCTTGTCCATGTTTTGTGCCAGGTGGAAGATGTTGGCCATCACCTCGTCTGCAGACATGAGGCAGTTGGTGTCGAAAGCATTCATGACACACTGCTTGGCATGTCCGAATGGGCCGCGGCGCTGGAAATGCCACGCATCATCAAAAGGCCCAAGTGGTGAGGTTGGATGGCAGCCGAGCCATCTATCATCTCGTAGGTCTCGTTGTAATCATCGAAGGTCTGACGCATGAAGTGGACGTATTCGGCGAGCGACTTGCCGGGGTGCTGCCGAAGCATGAGGCTGTCGAGCAGTGAAAGTGAGCATGTGAACGAGCGGCCATTCAGGCGCTCACACATGATGTCCCAAGCTCCAGTGGCGCAGTCATGGCGAGCAAAAGAGATACACTTGATTGCTTGGTCGGCGCGCTTGTGTTCACTGGCAGCATGCAAGACCAGGGCGTGCGCATAGGTCTGCGCGGCCTCGTCGAGCCAAACGCCGGATTCCCGGATGGCGAGCTGTGGGATGAGATACGCTGCCTTGAGTGACAAGAAGGTGATGCTGAAGTTCCTCTACCACTGCGTGAAGTCAACGTTTGGACCCATAGTGGAAACAATCATCGTCATGGAGGGGTTGAGTGACTCCTTGTCGAAGCCAGTGGTCTCGTTCACTGCACGTCCGACGACCACCATATCAATGGTAGGGCGGCGCCCCCCCGCGTCCACTGATGCCGTCACGATGTGCGTGGAGGAACGGCTGTCCACCGGGATAGTGTGGCCGACCACTTGTGTTTGGGGATGGCCACAGTTGAGTTTGTGGGCCACCGTACATGGGCGGCGGAGCGCCAAGTGAGCGTGGAGCTAACCATGGGGGAGTGTAGAGCCGGTGGGGTCTCGTGCATGGACTGGATCCGCCATTTTTTTGTTGGGTTCGGATCCATGAGTACTTGATTTTTTTGGATCCGGAACTAGTGAGTACCTCTAAAAAAGGGATCCGGATCCCGCGATTACCTGTGATTCTAGGGTTCGGACCCCGCGATTACCTGTGATTCTAGTGTTCGGACCCCGCGATTACCTACTGAACCTAGGGTTCGGACCCCGCGATTACCTGTGATTCTAGGGTTCGGACCCCGCGATTACCTGTGATTCTAGGGTCCGGATCCCGCGATTACCTGTGATTCTAGGGTCCGGATCCAGCGATTACCTGTGATTCTAGGGTTCGGATCCAGCGAGTACCTGTGTTTTTGATTCCGGAACCGAGTACATGAGTACTTCTAAATTTTTTGGTTCCGTTGGATTCGTTGGGTTCGCGATTCCAACAAGTACTCGAAGTACTCATGCAAATTGATACAAATTGCGCATTTGGGGGAAGTTTGTACTGCAAATTGAATTTTTACATCTCTACTAGTTCTATGCGCCTGCTTATGCTTGGATCCCATACAGTAGATACGTACAATTCACTTCCCATACTTTCTGCCCGCTGCAAACATATTTAGTAATTTACAGTCTATCCCATACAATTTAGCAAAGCTTTTGGTCCCTCCGGCAAGTGCCACAAGCAACGTATGTGAGTTTATAGCCCTCCGGCTCAAAAAAGACACTTGCCATCACAGGGAAACAGATTCCGATGCAGTACCATTTTTCACATATGATGTGACAAGTAATGCCAAATGGTATATCGCATGGCTAGTGCGAGTCCACCAAATGAACATTAAATGCACAAAATATGGATGAAAACAGGTTTAAGACAACCATTTCTTACAGTTTATATAGACTTGTGACAACCATATTCCCCGCGCATACATAATTCAACAATTACATGAGACTAACAAGGCATCCTCTAGGCTATCTTCCTTGGTGTTCTTCTTGAACGCGTCATGCATTCGCCCCGCTTTGTTGAACAAACGCTCGCATGCAGCAGAGGTAGCAGGCATAGATAAGTACTGCCGCGCCATTAAAGCCAAGTCGGGGTACAGAGCTGCATGTGTTTTCCACCATGTCAACACACAAATGTCCTTGTCCGTTTCTTGGGGCAGCTCAAGGTAACGCTCTAAGTCATCCTTTTCCACGTGCTTGGCTATAGAGGGCGTCACACGCCCAGTCAAATCCCCGGAAAGGAATGCAGTGAAAGACTTACTCTTCGACGACATCAATTGCTTGCCAAGCTCTGCAGCATTCATGCTTGGATAAGCACCGCCTTCTGCCTCGCTCTCGTCCGGCTCTGTGCGCCACTGCTCTCCAAATTCTCTTCTTGCAGCCGCCAAAATTGTAGGCGCAAAGTCGGGACGAATGCCATTGAAGTCCAGATTCTTAAACCTGCACAATTCACATTTTTAGTTAACATAGCAAATGCACAAGTAAATTTGCATACACACACACACACACACAGGAACACGTAGAGAGCATACAAAATAGGTACACAAACGAACACCACACACACATACACACACATTCAGAAGCAGATGCACATACAAGCCTACACACACACAAGCACATAAAAACAAACACATCCATAAGACACACACACATGCATAACACACACACACATGCAGAAGTACATGCGCATACAAGCACGCACACACACATGCAAGCACTCATACAAATATGCATAAGCATATACACGCAAACACACACACACACAAGGACGCTCAGATAGAATCACATCTATTTATCAACATTTAATATATTTATCAGGTATATAATAGAAACAAATGTACAAAATTTAAACACATGCACACACAACCATTACAAGGTACTCACCGAATGTCCAGCAATGTCGCAATCCCTATCTTGATGTAATCGTTCTCCCTTATGTTTGTGAAAAAACGCTCAATGATTCCGGCCCGCAGACTCTCCCTTGCCTCCGCCATATGAGGCTCCATGTCCTCCGCTTCGATGGTGTACAAGTCCACATTCCTCCGCTCATCTTGCAATGAAACGGGCCTGTGTAACGACAGCTGCTCTAACAAAGTGCCTAACATAGGGTAAACAAGTGATATGGTGCGAACAGCACAGTGCACCAATATGCTTAACGACAAAGTAACCTTTTATGTGGGAAAGCAAAGAACAGAAAAGCATCACAGAACAGCGATAACATAGTGTCGACAAGCTCAACTGCAACGCTATTACTATGGCTTCGGTAGAGCACATAAACAGAGACATAGATGTGCGGGCGGAGGCGGGGAGTGGGCGCCATGCGGCGCTACCGAACAGCACAGTGCAACAATATGCTTAACGACAAAGTAACCTTTTATGTGGGAAAGCAAAGAACAGAAAAGCATCACAGAACAGCGATAACATAGTGTCGACAAGCTCAACTGCAACGCTATTACTATGGCTTCGACAGAGCACATAAACAGAGACATAGATGTGCGGGCGGAAGCGGGGAGTGGGCGCCATGCGGCGCTACCGAACAGCACAGTGCACCAATATGCTTAACGACAAAGTAACCTTTTATGTGGGAAAGCAAAGAACAGAAAAGCATCACAGAACAGCGATAACATAGTGTCGACAAGCTCAACTGCAACGCTATTACTATGGCTTCGATAGAGCACATAAACAGAGACATAAAAGTGCGGGCGGAGGCGGGGAGTGGGCGCCATGCGGCGCTACCGAACAGCACAGTGCAACAATATGCTTAACGACAAAGTAACCTTTTATGTGGGAAAGCAAAGAACAGAAAAGCATCACAGAACAACGATAACATAGTGTCGACAAGCTCAACTGCAACGCTATTACTATGGCTTCGACAGAGCACATAAACAAAGACATAAAAGTGCGGGGGGAGGCGGGGCTGGGGCGCCATGCGGCGCTACCGAACATCACAGTGCAACAATATGCTTAACGACAAAGTAACCTTTTACGTGGGAAAGCAAAGAACAGAAAAGCATCACAGAACAACGATAACAAAGTGTCGATAAGCTCAACTACAACGCAATATGGCTTCGATAGTGCAAATAAACAGAGACATAGATGTGTGGGCGGAGGCGGGGCTGGGGCGCCATGCGGCGCTACCGAACATCACAACGCAGCTAACTCGGGGGTGAGGGCAGAGCAGAGGGGGGGGGGAACTCTTGCTTACCTCTTCAACTTTCTCTTGCTCGTTGTGAAAATCTTCCAACATGGTGGACCAATTGGCTTGACGCCTTACGTTGACCTCGGTTTCTGAAGTGGCGGCTTCCTCCGGCAGGCCTTCCCACATAACTTTATACGTCAACATTCCACACCTTTTTCCTTGGCTAACAATTTTCTTAACTACATACTGCCCTTTATTACTATACGGATCTGCACCTGTTTTTGACTGAGGTGTCCTAAACACCCTATCTGAATTCCAAACAAGCTCCTCTTCTGCACGTTGGATAGCCATCGATGACAAGCTCTTCCCTTATCTAGACGGTCTACTACTTCCCGCTTGCCCCGCCATTGTTGCTAACTATGAAAGGATTGGATGTGGACGGGCAGATTATGGTGGATTTCAAGCGCGTACGCACCGTTTAAATAGCCTTTGGGTGGGCTACAATCGATTCAAGGCTGCGGAATGACAACAATCAGGGCTATTGAACCAATCGTAGACATACACCTCAGCAGATTTGCATTGCCAAATACCTCCCCAAAAAACAGCGTGTCACTTCGGGCAACCACAGAGTCGTGAGATACTCGGAATCGTGAGTGCTGATTGGGTATCACGATTCCACATCGTTTTGCGAGGATGAGGTACTCGCGATTACCGCGGATCCATTAAAGTACGATGAATACCGGATCCAACGATTACTTACAATAACTGGTACCGGAACCAACGATTACTTACAATAACTGGTACCGGAGCCAACGATTACTTACAATAACTGGTACCGGAACCAACGATTACCTACTGAACCTAGGGTTCGGATCCCGCGATTACCTGTGATTCTAGGGCTCGGACCCCGCGATTACCTACTGAACCTAGGGTTCGGACCCCGCGATTACCTACTGAACCTAGGGTTCGGACCCCGCGATTACCTGTGATTCTAGGGTCCGGACCCCGCGATTACCTGTGATTCTAGGGTCCGGACCCACGAGACCAAGTCCGAACCCGAGTAGTCTCGTGGATTCGCGGCTCCTTAGGATCCGGATCCAGTCCCTGGTCTCGTGAGCACTTATGAGTGGGTGTGGTGGTGGTGGGGGGGGGGGGGGGGGGGGGGGGGGGGGATAGCTCGACTAGACTAGCGGCGTGAGTGCGCGGGGCGTCGCGATGTGTGTCGCGTTGGCGCTTAGCAGCAATCATAGACGCATGTACGTCCATGCGGGCGTTTATGAGCGCCATTTGTTGTAGAACGAGCGCGATCATATCGGGGGGTTGGTCGAGGGAACTTTGTTGAGAGCTCTAGTCCTAAGGGTCGATGGGGGCGTTAGATGGCGGGGTCTTTGCACGGGGTTTGGGCGCCATGGTGAGGTGCGGCGCGGGGAGGTATCGACAGGTAGGGACATGCACCGGTAAGAAACTCTAGCTGGACTTGTGCCTAACAACGTTTTCAGAGAGACGGCATGATGCCCGCCGCCCCCTCGGCATGTGGCCCCGTGGCGTCTTAAAGCACATGCTTTTCTGTGTCCTCCACCAAGTGTGGGGCACAAGTCGAGGCCAAGTGAAGAGAGTTGATGGCGGCCGAGCGCTAAAAAGATATATAGAAATAATATAGTATTATTATATAATTCTATCTAGTTATCTAGTTGTCGGGTGAAACCGGATGCTGTCTTTGGGCCCTCCCTGTTTTGCATGTAAAAAAGTCTTATTTTCACATGGGCTAGACCGTGAACCACTAATCCCAACCTCTCCATTCGCAGTAGACGGGATAGCTCAGGAACGTGGAAGACATTCTTCAATATAGCAGGAATGTGCTCTCCCGCGTCAGCCTTCACGATGAAGCAAACCGAGCCCACGCCAACAACGCGGGCAATAATACCGTTCACCCACAGCCGATCAATGAGCGCTCGATACTCACAGAAGTCACGGCGCACACTAGTCACGTGACGGCTCGCGCCGCTGTTGGCCAACCACATCCACGTTTCCCCATCGCGCACAAACATGTGTCGAGCCTCGGAGAATGGCCTCGCCGGGGTGGCCGTCACGGGGTGGCCGGAAAAGCAACGGCGGAGTCCACATGCGCAGAGTGGCCTCCGGTGTTGCCGTCCGGGCACTCGGACCTGCGATGGTCCTTCTCACCACACCCATAGCAAACGCCAAGAAAAATCCTCGCTGCACCTCTCGCATATGAGGCACGACGAGTAGGCGTAGCTCCTTGAATAGATATCCGATGGTCTTGGAGCTCGGAGACTTGCCGCTTCAAAAGTTCAGTCGTTGCGTCATAATGAGACTCTGCAAAAGCCGTAGGCGTTGGAGGCTCCGCTGTATGTGAGTGCGCACTACTCTCGATGCACATGCCCTTTTGGCGAAGATCACGCTTGACGGTATCCATGTTGAGGTTGTGTGCGTGTCGGTGATGGAGTGGTATTCGCTTCGCATGCCCTTCATCAAGTACATTATGATACGCCGGTCGTGGACGACGTCCCCAACTCGGGAAAGTTGTAGTTGCAATCGAACTAAGCGGTTCATGTATTGAATGCCGCTCTCACCGTCCGCTTGCGGCGTGTGCAAGTCATGCAATAGCTCCTTACACCGGTAAATACCATCGTCTTCATAATGATTGACTAACGCGGTCAACGTTGTATGGCCGCATGTCTTGTCATCCTCGTTAATATTCTATATAATGGAGAGATCATCCTCCGGAAGCGCAAGAATCAATGTGGAGTACTTGTTGTTGAGAGGAAGCGGCACGATCCGACGACAAAGCCGGAGCCTACTTTTGTATCATGCCAAAGGCGAGGAAACGTTTCTTCCACACATCAAAATCTCGTCTCTCCCCACTGAACTTGGGTAGGTTTACGGAGTCCATGTCAAGTGCGTCTAATGCGCTCTAATGAGCACTAAAAAATCAAGAAAATTGCCACCAAGAAAAGTACCGGTCAAGAGGCGGGCAACACGGCTCAGAAAAGGAGACGACCAAGGGGTGACCGAAGACGCATGTGTACTCCCGGAGTCTATACAGCCAAGGCAAACTCAAACAAATCTCAGAAGGTCGGTCAAGTGACGTCGTACAATAGTAACGGTACAATGCCTTTCCAAAACTTCAGCCGGCCCACTAAAGGCTTTCACGAGAAAAGGAAAGTGGCATGTGACAAGCTCCGGAAGCAAACAAATTCCAGAAAGCACCAAGCTAGAACAAAAAAAGCTAGCCAATCTTCACGTCACGCGATTCGGCGTTCATGGATTCAAGGCTCCAAGCGACACAAACAAGTCGCTACCATCCGGGTATCGAAATAAAGCTACAAACACAAGCAAGAGCTAGCCATTTGGTGAGCCAGCCGCACCTCACGTATCGTGCGACACCACAAAGGTCTGCCACTCTTCTATACGCAAGTTCTAGATTCCAGAAAAGGTAAATGACTCCAACAACTAGCAGCATGAGGGCCCACAACATGTTAAAGTTGATAAGGAATGCTTACAGTCACCGAGTGACACGGCGTGTCATCTCACCCTTAGCAAGTGCATGACACTTGCCTATCACAAGACACGCACTCACCTTGTGGTGAGCACACGCCAACGCATATTTTGAGCCTTTAGAGTATATCTAACGCTCAACAACTTGCCACCATCAGCAACATAATCCACTCTATTGTTGATGGGCTTGTCATCTTATTGTGGTGAGGCACAACCGTATTATCACGATGCTACTCGACCAACATTGTTGTGTAGTAACTTGATTACCACAAAACACTATATCTCTCAACATCATAAGAGAGTTCGTTCGCTCGATCGACGGTATGCTTTTGTTCCTTTCCGCCGGTTCTTTGGTGATGTGCGTGCGTCGGAAATGCATGCAACGGCTTTCAATAGTTCTTTAAGGTGCCTTGGGTTCCTATCCTCGTGATAGATGCTTTGCAGAAAGGCGGCGGTGCATATGATGTCGCGCGCCTCTCTGTCCCACGGCTAGTCCCTCTCATGCCTGTGTTGTATTTCCATTATAGTATTTCCATATGTGCTTGGTGGTTTCCACTTTTTTATTGCTAGAATTATTGCATGTCTGCCTTAGACTTGAGTGATATATTTTGTAAGTACGTTTAGTATTTATTGAAATTTCCCACATCCTTGCGCGAGATGCCCACAGCAATGGTCTCCGACAAATATCAAACATCGACAGATGAACTCGCGCCATCGGTCCAACCACAGTCGCCACCTTGCGTCAGCTTCAAAATGGACGCGCATATAAGTATAGTATCACTCCTCCCTAGCGCAGGGCGCCCCCTATGCGCGCAGGCAGTTCCATGCAAGGTGCGTGTAGGGCGCTGGTCCACGGCGTGCCGTGTACCACATAGACACGTCAGATCGCCGGCGGCGCGGTTAACTACTGCATCGCATGTGGTCGCACCGACGGACTCGCTGGCAGGCAGACTAGCTACCGCGGGCTGCGTATTAGCGGCTACAGTAGCTCCTTGGATAGTCGGCACAGGTAGTGTAGCGTTTGCGCTAGAGGAGGGGAACGGTATTCACACGCACGGCGGGCCCGTGGCTGAAGTGGCGGGTCTCTTCGGTGGGGGCGGGGGTGGTGATGTGTCGGACCCCGTCGAGCCGTTTACCTTGTATGGTGAGGTGTTCAAAAAGTACGTCATCGAGGTGCTTCAGGGCGAGAAGATACTAAGCCGGAAGAAGGGTTTCACGGTCACGACGTGCGTCTCCACTGTTGCGGCCGCGGAAGAGAGCCCCGCCTTCAACGGTCTTCCCGTCGGCGAAAAGATATTTCAGAGCCCGCGGAACCTTTGCGTCAAACAGGAGTCACAGGACCTCGCGACCGCCTGCTCCGCGGCCTGCTCCTCCGCTTGTGAACGGTCCGTGGAGGAGTACAACCGCGCTGATCAGGACCTCACGGGTGCGCCCATCTCGCTGGTAGTGGGTCAGTGTTGATGACAGCGCCGCCGTCGTTGTTCTGATTGCGCTGTTGCATAAAAACAAATATAGTATATGTGTAAGTACGGTTTTTATTCCCATTTTTTTGGTTTTTCTATTTCTTTGCCAATCAGGTTTGGCGCTAAGCGAGACGGATAAAGCGAAAATTGTGAAGGCGGGCTCCCGGCGCTGCAACTACGAGTGCACAAAGCAGGGCGCTTCCTCGACCTTTGTCGTCCCAAGCCGCAATTTCGTTAAATAAGGACGACGACGAAATAGTCGTTTAAGGATTATATGGCAACACACAGCCGTGCCGTTTCGTCAGCTTGCCATAATTTCCAGTGAGCACCGCTCCAATACACACAACGAAAAAATAACAATCGCGCCTCCAAATGAGGTTCACCCATACTCGCACTCGCTCACCATCCCGCCGATGAATGCAGACAGAGACGAAGCGGCAAGGAAGAAAAAAGCTACACGCCGCTGGCCCCCGGTGGCTTGATAGCGCCGACGCCTGTGTTCTCTCGGCCCGCGAGCAGCATGTTTATGTCATATGTGCCCTCGTAAGTGTAGATGGCCTCCAGGTCACAAAACGCTTTTGCGACGTGGAACTCGGTGATGATACCGTTCCCGCCCAGAAGCTCCCGTCCCAGCGCAGCGACCTCCCTCACCGTCCGCGACACCCACCCCTTCACCAGCCCCGCTTTTCCCGCCGTAAGACGCCCCTCCTCCCGAAGCCGACTCGCGCGATGAACCAACAACCAACTCGCTTGTAATCCGCCCAACATTCGCATAAGCTTCTCCTGGATTATTCCGAAACCCGCCAGCTGTCGCCCGAACTGCTGTCGTTGCGATACATAACGCGCGGCCGCGTCGTACACGCCGAGTCCGATGCCGACCGTCAGCCACGACACCAAGACACGGGAGGTTTGGAGAACCTGCAAAAGAGGAATAACGAGCCACATATTATTAGCGATTCCCTTAGCTCACCGAGCCCGTGAAAGGCTGCAGTTTTTGTGGTGTTACCTTTGCGGTGTCTGCAAATGAGTCCACCCCGGGGAGGCGGGCGGAATCGGGGACAAAGCAGCCGCGGATCGTGATGTCCGCATTCTGGACGCAACGCAGCGCGATCTTGTTCTCGATCTTGGAGGCCGTTAGCCCGGGTGTGTCCTGTAATCGCGGAACGAAAATGAGAAGGTGTAACGTACAGAATACGCAAGCATCAGTTACGCGGGAATAGAGAATGTGGGGGTGAGTCGCTACGCAGTGGCAAAGCAGGGTTGTCAGGTAGTTGCTTTTAGTCGCTGCGACGGTCCGACACGCGGAAGACCCTACAATATCCATATTCACCCTAGATGGTCGCGTGGGCGTGATATAGCGTAGTGGGCGCACCTTTTCGACAAGAAACGCGTTGACATTGCCCGTTGTCGTATTCCGCGCCCATACCACTGCAGAAACATAAACGACGGAGGTCTCACGAAAACAGCAGTGACACTATTATTCGCTTGAAAGCGGTGTGTTATCATGTGGAGCAGGAGGCGACTGTGGCTGTCCTCAATGCGAACTTATCAGCACTGACAGATGTAAATAAACCAAGCAGGGGACGCGGATTTCCACCGTAACCAGGCACAAGTTCCAATTCGGTGCAGGATGGGGAACTGCTGGGAAGTGGACTTGCCTGTAACGTCAGCAAACGTGCCGTTACCGATCCACCGCTTTTGGCCGTCCAGGATCCATCCTCCCTCGGTCTGAGAGTCAAGGGCGCGGTGCGGCAAGCGTAGTTAGGGCATACTTATATAAGGCACTTTTGAGGTCTTTAAAATATCGCTTTAAAAAATACAGAAAATCGATTTAAATCCGGATACAAACGAATTTATAAAACAATTTGGCGAACATCCACCCGCCGAGACGCGATATAAAATCTATTTTTCATAGATACGGTACGTCAGTCAGTGGTGCGCACTTTGGTCGCTGTCGTCTTAAGCGCGCTCGCGTCGCTTCCTTGTTCTGGCTCTGTCAGCGCCCAACACGCCACCTTCCGACAGGCGTTCAAGTCCGGCAGGTACCTATTCTTTTGCTCCTCGCTGCCCTGAGTTATGAAACGCATCGGAAACGGGTTTACTTAAACGTCTCTGGTCGTGTGTGAGCGGATGATGACGAATACAGCACTTTAGGGGCGTTGTTGACAGGGCGCACCATTTGCGCGATGGTGGACGCGCCGAGGCTGCTGTGGACGAGCAAGAACGTGCTTACGCTTGCGTCCACCCTAGCGAGCTCACAAAGCACCATTCCCGCAGCCACTGGGCTCAGTCCCTGAAGCGAGCGACGACACAAACTAAATGAATTACTCATGATTGATTTCCTGTATTTTCGGGGGCGAAGGATTTACACATAAACACTGGCGGGCATAGCGACGAGGGGCAGGGGGGAGCGTACGGGACTGCCGTGGCTTGCGATAGTCAGTCCACAAAGGTTGAGCGCTCCGAGCTTTGGCACAAGCTCGTGTGGGAAGGTGGCCGTCTCCCAATACTTGGCGACAATCGGCGCGACTTCGGTTTCCTAAAAAAATGGGTAAAAGAAATACAATTATAAAACGGTGGCTTCATATCATTATTCATTATATGTTTCAAGGGGAGCCGCGCAACGACAAAGGTCAAGTGGCGGCACTGCTCGAGGCTGTAGCAATAGATATATTGGTGGTAGCATTCAGCCGACGCGGATCAGGTCACGCTTGGTAAGATGCTCGCTGAGCCAAATTGTGCTTTCAGGGAGGTTGTTTCCTTACGTCAAGTTACGCGCTACGAAATTTGTTACGGGCGGCTGGTAAGGGTACGTAAAATTGTCGCAGCAGTACGGTATGTTGCGCAGCGACGTAAGACGTAACGCCCTAATAAATTGCGAAGGGGCCGCCTCCTCATGTGTTGCTACGGCCGGTCACTCACCGCAAAATGACGCGCTACGTCACGAACGCGCAGCTCCTCTTCCTTCAACATATCCGAAGATCTAAGGACATCGTGTGCCGGGGGAGGGAAGCGTTGGGTAGCTGTCGTTGCCAGCGGGAAGCCCTCGTACGGGCCGAGAGTATCGTCTGCCGCGGGAAAGTGCCCGGCGAGCACCGCCACACGCTTGGACATGTTCTTCTCAGACACAGACTTTCAGCGTGTATGGATCACTAGTGTCGGCTGGTTCAATTTCACTCCCCGTCGGATTCAGCTGTCGGCGTTGCGATTAGTGAAACTTGCTAAGCGGGGCAGCTGAGAGTCACACAGCAAGTGCGTTGCATGTCAGTAGGAGTAGTCGAGTAGGCTTGAAGTAAGCCCTAAACCCCTAAACCCTAAACCCTTGCTGTGCACGGATGATTTAACGCCCGAGATGACCGCCTGTAACTAATTCCATATATGTAAATCCGGAATTATGACTCCATATATCCGGACTTATTTCCTCTTTTCTTCTTTATTTGCTTGGTGGCCTCGACTTATTTTTCTTGCAAAACTTTTTAAACTTCATATCATCCGGTACATGTGTCTATGGATGTACCCGTAAATTGGCGCAGGGCGCGGAGTCCACGCGCTTGGATTTGATATTCAAAATCAGTCGCAAGAAATACATTTCATCGGATAAATAACGACGTTGATATTTTTTTTCACCGGAGAAGACAAACAAGTTGAACAATTTGAAGACTAGATATGTAAAAATTAAGTTCTTTACAAAGAGGTGAAAACCCGATGCGTCCAAAAGAATAAGCTGAGCATAGCTAGATCGAAAACAATTACACGCACTACATTTGCAGGATTCCATTTGACGGATTGCATGCGGGTAGCGATCCTACCAATAATCCTTAGAATATTGTTGACTCATCATACACCATTCGCTTACCCCCTCCTCGTATTGAAATCGCTCACTTGACGCGTGGAGCTTTTCTCGTGTTTTCGTGTTCCCTTTGCTAGTAAAAATCTAATAATTTACAACATATACCGCTCACAATTTACGGTTACTGTCTATGGTCCTTCTTGCACATGCCATATAGGAAAGTATGTATACAAATTTAGGCCGGGGTCCCAAATCCTAGATATGCCCCTATTAGGGACTAAAACAATGAGACCGCTAGGGGGTGAGAAATCAACCTTTGGCTAGTGTCAAGCGTTGTAATAAATTTAAGTACATACTACCCATTGACAAGTCCCCGTTGGAAACCACTAAATCCCCCTTCTCCATGTAAATCTACCATGATAAGTGACCTCGCTCACATACGCCGATCGTTGTGTTGGGGATCATGCACGTTAAGCTCCCTTCCTTTCCTAGACGAACACATATACTATTTCATCATACATGAGAGGAATGTTAAGGTAGAATGTGACGTCTCACCGTCGGCTTCTCTTAACGGGGTCATGGTCGGGGCGATGGTTACTCGAGGCCACCACCATAAAGTGGGTCGTAGCTCAAGGGGGGGGTGAGGGGTAAAAGTTCTCGGCCGGTATAGCCGGTGGAGGGGAGAGTGTGTGTGTGTGTGTGTGGGGGGGGGGGGTCGTTGGCGGGGTGCTCGCTGGTGACCTTAGAGGGGCGGAGGAGGCTAGGCCATGGTCACGGCATGGCATCTTACTTCCGGCCGGGACGGGGAGAGCGAGGGGAGGATCGTTGGCGTTGTGCTCGCCGGTGACCTTAGAGGGGCGGAGGACGGTGGGCCAGGGTCAGGGCGGGGCTTCTAACTTCCGGCCGGGACGGGTAGCAAGCCGTGTTTAGTCGTCAAAAGACTGCGGAACTCATGTTTGACCACCGGCTTTGTGTCGAATGACGCCGAAATGATGCCAATGCGGAGCCATAAAAGTTTGTTGTCTATAGATTTTTGAGCAAGTAAGGGGTTTACGGTGTGTTGGGGCTTGCGCTTGTTATGGACGGCTTGCCAATCAGTGGTGTCCGCCGGGCAGTTAACATGTCGGGGTTGGTGTGTTGAAAGGGCCGGTGGGGCGTGGGCGCCCTCCTCCATGGGTACTCGATTGTTCTTTCTTGATGGACGGGGTCTCCAGAAGGTTGAAAGGGTATCGTAGGTAATTCCTCCCAAGCGTCGGTCGGCGCCGTACCCATCGCGAGGTGGTTTGGGAGACGGTTATTGGTGGAGTTTAATAGGCGCTTCAATTTGTCGGCGGCGAGTGAGAGTAACTCGACCCGTTCGGGATGAAAGACATGAGGGAAGAATACCCTAGGAGGTTGTAGGATTTGGCGTTCGCTGGGAGTGAAGGAGAAACAAATAACATTGTCGCGTTCGGTGGCAAAGCGGAGGTGGAGTGGGTGAGTTTGATTGCGAACGGGTCGGCCGCTCGAGGATCACGTGGCGCCCGTAAGGGCTTCACTAGTAAGGTCGGCCTGGTTGATTGTTACCGTTGTGTGGGGGCTGGACTTGGCGGAAGATTTTCTCCATCATTCGGAGATGGATGAGATGGGTACCCGGAAGACTTGCATGGAGCGGGGGTTTATAGGGTTAGGCGTAGTAAGATGAATGGTAATTTTTTTTCTAGGGAGGCAGAGTTTGGGATAGAGAGGGGTGAAGTTTGGCTGAGGGCGACCTTGCGGTTGTCGGAAAAGGTGAAGCCCTCCGCCCCGAATGATATCGATCCGGCTCCGTCCGGGCCTTCGGTAGATAGTTTTGTCTTCGAGTTTGCTTGAGGCCATACAATGATTTCTTCAACAAGCACACTCGCTCCTCTCCATTGATGTCGGTGTTACGGAATCCTTCCGGCTGCCTCATTTAGATTTCCTCCTCGATATCGGCCTCCAAGAATGCCGTCACCACATCAAGCTGCTCCACCTCCCAATCATTATAAGCAGCAACCGCGAGCAACGTTCTAATAGAAATTACCCTCATTGTGGGAGCGAAGGTCTCGTGGTAGTCCACACCCTTCTCCTGAGTAAGCCCGCGAGCCACAAGTCTTGCTTTGTACCTTGCAATCTGCCCATTGGCATCGCGCTTCAGCTTGAACACCCATTTGGAATCTACGAGTTTGCGACCGGCAGGACAAGGGACCAATGTCCAGGTTTTCCGAGATACAAGTGAGTCGTACTCGCTCTTGATAGCTGCCTCCCACTCCCCCGATTGGGGACTCCTTAGCGCTTGCTTGTATGACACGGGCTCTTGAACAGTCGGGCTGCTTGTTGGTTTAATAGCCGCGGTACTTCCCGCAGTCCATCTATCTCCCGAAGCGCCCGTTGAACGGAGATTGTACCTTAGAGTGGGTACGCATTGCTGTGGTGCGGCAGTGGATCGAAGATTATACCTTGGACGTGGAGTCTCCCCCGAATGCATGTCCCATTCATCTTCCACCGACCCGGAATGTTGCAGCGACTCCCGTAGCGGCGACTGCCCCCAAGATGTATCCCGGTCTTCGCTACACATGGTGCACGGGATGCTGTTCTCTTCATCATCATTGCGTTGCTCCGCATTTCTCTCCTCCATGGAGAGGACAGCAGCCTCATCGAACACCACGTTACGGCTGCTCACCACCCGACGAGTAGCAAGATTGCACAGCAACCACGCCGGTGATTCGGAAGCGTAGCCCACAAAGACACCCTTCCACGCGCGATCGTCAAGTTTGCGGCGTTGAGACTTGTCAAGGTGTACATAGGCCGGACAGCCGAAGACCCGCATGGAGCTCAAATCAGCCCGTCTACCGGTCGCCAAGGTTAAAGGTACACCGCCGGCTCCGCTACTATGCACACGATTGCGGACATGCACCGCAGCGGCCATCGCTAGAGCCCAATACGATTTAGGCAGCGCAGCTTGCCGGGTCATTGACTGCGCCATCGAGACCAATGTCCCCCACTGCCGCTCAATCCGGCCATGTTGCCAATGCGCGTAAGGAGCAGTGATCTCCACGGCGATGTTGAACTCATCCAAGAGGTTTTGGAAGGCACCACCTACTAAGAACACCGTGTCATTGTCCACCCGAAGACGACGAACCGTGTGCCCAAGAGAACGGATGGTAGTCAACATGCGACGGAACGAGGCGGGAGCCTCATCCTTGTAGCGGACCATAACATAGCAGTGGAAGCGTGAGGGCCCATAACCTATGAAAGTTGAAGGGGCGATAAGGAATGATTACACTCGGTGAGTGACAATGCATGTCATCTCACACTCAGCAAGTGCCTAGCACTTGCCTATCACAAGACACGCACTCACCTTGTGGTGAGCACACGCCAACGTATATTCTGAGCCTTTAGATGACATCTAACGCTCAGCAACTTGCCACCATCAGTAACCTAATCCTCTCTATTGTTGATTGGCTTATCATCACATTGTGTTGAGTCACAGCCGTACTATCACGATGCTACTTGACCAACATTGCTGTGTAGCAACTTCATTACCACACAAAACTATGTCTCGCAACATCACTACTCACTGCGACCCAGTTATGTGGCAACGCCGGTTTGGACATTTTAACATGCAGAGCGTGCATGCTCAGCATACCCACGGTGTTCCAACCAGCCCAGCGTTAGCCAACTCTGTAGGCAATGTCTCTTGCGATTCATGTTTGCTCTACAAGGCCAATCATGCACCCCGCAACACCACCCCTTGCACGAAACCATCCCGCCCCATGTTGATTGTTTCCTCTGACACCTGGGGCCATGTGAACGTCCCATCCCCCCATGGCCTCCGATATAGCCTGCTCGCTATCGATCACCGCACACACTACATGTGGGTGCGGTTCTTGAAGTTCAAAGACGATAGATGCACATAACATAAAAACATCCTGCTCGAACTGCGTCACATACATGCACGCCATAATTCCCATTCCGGCGCTTTTGCCCCCGTCATCAAGTTTGACTCGGACTCTGTTTTTTAGGCCGCCCCGACCCGGCAAATGTGTGCTCGCATGGGTGTCGGTGTACAATTCCGGCTCCTTATGCCCACCACATGCTCGGCAAAGCCAAACGACCATGGCGCACCATCTGGGACAATGCATCTGCGATGCTCCACATCATGGCTGTCCCGAACTCCATGTGGTCGTGCGCTGTCAGCACGGTTGTGTACATGCGCAACCGTACCTACAGTCGTTGAGTGGGCCTTACCGGCAGCGTCCCACTCACTCTCCCACTCACTCCTCCAAATTTCGCGTCTTCGGATGCACCGTCTTCGCCAAGGTGCCCGACAAGATACGTCGTAAACTTAGCGAAAAAGAGTTCCGGGGCGTCATGTTTGGCTACCCACCTAACGCCACTGGCTCCCGTATCTACAATCCGGAGACCCGCCGCATCACCACCTCAGTCCATGTTATCTTCCAAGTGATCACCCATGGCTTCAGCGCGCGCCTCGCATTTGACTCGGTCATCGCGGATGCCTCTGATGCCGACGACCCGTCGGACACACCCCTCACTTCCCACCCTATCGATCCCATGCCCCCTTCCTCCCCGTCCCCCGACCCTCACACCACTCATGTGGCCGACCGTCCATCCCGCCTCCGGTCTCACCCCCTCCGCTACGGCGACCTCGTGGCCCACATGGCCGAATACCCGCCAGTCCTTGTCACGGCATGCTGTGACCATGAGCAAGGCAAGGCCAAAGAGGACATCTTCGAACTACCCTTCGTGCCCGCATAATTAATGGCCCACATCACATCCCGACCGGAGCGTCGCCTTCCGCAATCGCTCTGCTTTCCGCCCGCGACTGTGTGGAACCGAAAACCTACCGGTGCTCTGGCAAGCGCCCAAGCCCTAGATTGGCAAGCCGGCATGGAGCAAGAGTACTCCTTCCTCATGGACAACGGCACTTGGGAACTCGTCGACCTTCCCCCCGGACAAGTGGTCGTCAACATCATGTTGATCTACAAAGTCAAGTCTGACACCATGGGCGATGTCTTCCGCTTCAAAGCACGGTTCGTCGCCAAAGGTTGCAGCCAACGTGCTAGCCCCGACTATACGGAAACGTTCTCCCCTGTCGTCCGCATGGACAGCCTTCGTCTCTTCCTCGCCATCGCGGCCGCCCGCGACCTTGAAATGTGTCAACTCGAAATCGACACTGCGTTCCTCTACGCCCCATCAAGGAAAACGTGTACATCCGCCAGCCCCTCGGTTTCTCTGATGGCACGTCCAAAGTGTGTCACCTCAAACGCTGCCTCTACGGCCTTAAACAGTCCCCTAGCGAGTTCAACATGCTCCTTCGTGCATGGCTTGTCGACAATGGGTGGCAACAATGCGTCTCGGATCCTTGCATCTACATCTTCCGCGCCGGTCACGTCTTCGCCATGATCGCATTCTACGTGGACAGCATTCCCGCAGCCTGCAATGATGCCTCGTGGCTTACTTCGTTCAAGGATCAACTTGGTGCACGGTTCAAAATCATGGAGTTGGGTGAACTCTCCCAACTACTTGGCATGCACATCACACGCAACCGCTCCGCACGCACCATTTCGCTGGATCAGTCCAAATACCTGCGTGACATCCTCGCCAAGTACGGCATGACCGACTCTAAGCCATCGTCCCTCCCTATGGACCCCGGCTTCCTCGCCGGTCTCGCACATATGCCCCCCCCCCCTTATCGGGGTGGCCAAGGATGTCTACCCCAGCCTCATGGGCAGTCTCCAATACGCGGCCGTCTGCACACGCCCCGATGTTTCCACGGTGTTGAGCATCTTTGGCTTAGCCCAAGCATCCCCCACGGACGCTCACATGCATGCCGTGAAGAAGGTTTTCCGATACCTCCATGGCACCATCCACATGCGCATGACTTTGCGGGGGGGGGGGGGGGGGGGGGGGGGGGGGGGGGGCACGGACCACAGTCTCCAACTTACATGCTTTGCCGACGCTGATTGGGACGACAACATCACTCGCAAGTCTCGCTTCGGCTATCTCTTCACTCTCGGACGTGGGCCCATCAGCTACAAGTCCAAGCAACAGACTTGTGTGGCCCAATCCACTTGAGAAGCCGAGCATTACTCTGCGGCTGACGCCACCAAGGAGGGACTCCACCTCCGCCAACTTATGGGGGCGATCTTCAACGCCCCCATCACCGAAACCACAACCATCAGGGAAGACAACCAAAGCGCCATCGCGTACTCCCAGAATGCCTTGGTCAACGAGAAGACTGAACACATCGGTCTTAAGTGGCACTTCCTCGAAGACCACCTTTTGCAGGGAACCATACAATTGCGGTACCTCCCCACTAACCAAATGGTGGCAGGCATGTTCACCAAACCCCTACTAGGACATGCACTGACAAGACACCGAAGTGCAATCCTAGGAGGAGCAGACCCAATGCAATGCTTCATCCCGTAGCTACCTTCAGGGGGAGTGTTGTAAGTAATACCTTCTAGTTATTAGTTACATATAGCTACAGTAAGCTATTCTAGATATGATTAGTACATGTTTAGATCGGACAGACCGATAACGTGTTTGATTTGGTACAGAGCTGTCGCTAGGCTACAACTCTCTCATTTTTGTTGTCCCGACACCACGCCTCGGGTTGATTGTCTATGTGACTGTCCTATTTGCGTGACTTTGATTATAACTACGTGTAGGTTAGTTACCTTCCATATTGATCGTGTCTGCACGGCTCAACATGCCCGTGCCTACGACGCGAATGAAAGTTCGCAGTTTCGTGCAATTCAACAACTTCTACGCCAAGTATATTCATCAGTTTAGCGACATTGCGGCTCCATTGACGGACTTACTGCGGAAGTCCCAACCACAGAAGGTTACGGTGAGGCATGTCTGTTTGGAGGCTTTCGAGACTCTTAAGTTACAACTCATTTCCTCAGCGTGTTTGATCCTTCCGGAGGTTAGCTCGGACGCGATGTTCACCGTAACTATAGATGCTTCGACAATAGGAATTGCATCATTCCTAGTCGCTTAATGGGCGCGTAAGTTAATCCAATTGAGCGTGGCAACACCTACTCTGCCTATGATTTGGAAGCTTTGGCCGTATGCGAAGCGGTGAAGCATTGGAGGTGCTACCTTAAAGGTTGATCAAAGTTCCTTGTCGTAACAGACCACGACGCACTGCGACATTTGCTCAAGCATCCGAACAATACGCTGAACAAGCGGCAAGCTCGTTACATGTGGGACGTGCATCCGTTTGTGGGCTCGACGACACTTGCGTACCGCAAGGGAGCTCTGAACAACGCCGATCCGCTAAGCCGGAGACTACACTTCGTACCTCAAGCCATAGTTCCATTATTTTGGAATGGCGAGGTTTCGTCGGACACAGATTTTCGACGGAAATCCCAGCCGTTGTTTAAGGACGGGCATTTAAACATAATGACCGTTAACGCGTTACGGTTGAGTTCTGAGTTCGTTGATCTCGTTCACCATGATTACTCCCAAGACTCGTTTTATGGGGAGGTGGGTGAGTGGACAAAAGACAGCCGGATTGAAGCCATAGCAAGGCACTTTTGACGTCTCGGTCGCTTTTGTGTCCGGCAGAACTTTGAGCTCCGACTGAAATTGATCTGTGAGGTGCACGACAGTTTGTCCACTGGCTACATAGAAGTTTCTCGCACTAAAGCGCTCGACAGATTTTTGTGAAAACAAATTCGCCAAGATGTAGAATATTTTTGTGAGCGCAGCGTCGTTTGTCGACGAGCAAAGATTCAGCCATAGATGGCTGCGACTCTTTACCCATTACTTGTTCCACCCATACCGTGGCACACGGTTTGGCTAGACTACTTATTTGAAATCTAAATTGAAATTGTTTACAACATGTACCGTATGCGCCGGTTTACACCAATTACCGTAGGCGCCGGTTGCTGTCTCTGGGTCCTCCCAACTATGCCATACATGAAACTTACAAGTCGGGGCTAGACCGTTAACCACCGTAATCCAACCTCTCTAAAGGGCGTTCGGGGGTTTTACCCCCACCCCCCCCCCCCCCCCCCCCCCCCCCCCCCCCCCCGGGAGTGTGCGAGAAGAGGTGATGGCGGCGTGCAATTAGGGGCGTGTGAAGGTGCAGTGTGTGGAGGTGCGGCGAGAGGTCGTTCGGGATTTGATGCGGTATACAAGTAGGAGATGGTGTAGCCATTGGACGGTGTGCGTATGGAGTTGTGCAAGGGTGTGAGACGTGTCGCTAGACTACTTAACACACTTACATGTGAGCAGTGTTTTTATATCGTGTTGATTATGGTCGTTCATCTAACTCGAATGGCCCATTTTTTGTCGTGTGCAAAGAGCGCAACATCAGAGAAAACTGCCAATTTGTTTTTACTAGGAGTCTGTCGACTACACGGACTGCCCAGAGTGTTGGTTAGTGATCGCGACCCTATATTCGTCAGCGGCTCTTGGCAGACGCTTTGGAGACGCCTTGGAACGCGGCCCAACATGTCTTCCAGCCGACACCCGGAGACAAATGGACTAACTGGGCGTGTCAACAACACGTTTCATCACCTTCTGCGCTTTTTTTTTTGCTACGATGGATCGAAATAGACATACTTGCTGCCTCAAGTGGAATTTACGTACAACACTACTCGTACATCGACTCTCAACGATGTATATACGAGTACCGTAGGTACTCCGCCGTCCCGAAAAAAACCGGACGTGTCCAACCCCGAACGATGATGAATATATTCGTTATTATTATTATTTCATTTGTTTGGTTATTGATAGCGCAGTCCTGCGCACATATGTGCTCGGCAAATGTGCGCTGAAGAGTGCATATCCTTATGATTTTGAATGAACATCGCTACATTGCTAATGGCCTTCCATATGCTATCGCTGCGGATATTCTCATGCATGATTTCGGCGCCCGTCTACGCTTTTTAGATTACGCCCCCGCCCCCTCTTGCGCTCACTCGGCGTTGCTTGCCGCCTCAAGCCCTCCACTTAGAACATATTCGTCCCATTGAGGTCGGAATGTAACCATTCTCATTCACTGCTGCTCGTGAAACACCACCGAACGTAATGCTTGGGGCGGGCGGCGGGAGAAGAGATACGTTGGGTTGGTAGGAATTTAGCGTCGTGTCGTGAGTGGCATCATAGACTTTGAGAACCCCCCCCCGACCCCCGACAATGCAAGCATGAAGAGCAAGGATTAGTTACACTTGCATGCACAACGGTTGTAATACCCCCCTCTTTCACGTGTTTTTTACGCACGTGTGTTGCATTCAACCCGCACTTCATATTACTGCTCGCGCCTTTCCTATACGCCTTGTCTTCTAAGCTCTGTCCTCTTGTTGTAAGTAATACCTTCTAGCTATTAGTTGCAGATAGCTACTGTAAGCTATTCTAGATATGATTAGTACATGTCTAGATCGGACATACCGATAACCTGTTTGTACTGGTACAGAGCTGTCGCTAGGCTTCTGCTCTAACACTTCTGTTGTCCCGACACCACGCCTCGGGCTGGTTGTCTCTGTGACTGTCCCTTTGCGTGATTGTGACTGTAACTACGTATGCGTTAGTTACCTTCCTTACTGATCGTGTGTGCACGGTTCAACAGGTTATGGGCCCCCGCCTCACGTCACTCACGCGCGACAACCTGGTTCGGCGAGCTGCGATCGCCACCTCTCCCGAAGAAGGCAAGTTTTCATAGATACCTAGTACTTTCATCCTGTAGTCGGCGGTATCGCCAGTATAACCAGCGTTTAAAAAACATCCATCCCACCTAAGTCAGCCGCTCGAGGACGCCAGACAGCCACCCACACCGACGCACTCGTCGTGTGTGGACAGGGTGCATACAGGTCCAAGCTGGAGACCGGGGGGGGGGGGCGCACTATCGGGTGACTATACATATACAGAGTGCACGACAGCCTTAGATTACTGTATTAATTAATATATTATCGTAGCGACTCAGCCGCCGCCGCATCGTCCCACCTGCACTGGCCGTGGCCCCGACTTGTGCCCCACACTGGGTGGAGGACACAGAAAAGGTGCTTTGAGACACCCCGGGGCATCAGGCCGAGGGGTCGGCGGGCATCAGGCCGTCTCTCTGCATACCGCTGTTAGGCACACGTCCGGCTAGCGGTTTTTACCGCTGCCTGTTTTTTCGGCTCTTTTCCTTTTCTCGCCCTGTGTCGAAATGGCGCCAAAAACTCGCTCTGTCGACAATCCACCTGATTCGCCTCCTGCTTCCCCTGACCTCGGCTCTCCGCAGAGCTCTGTCAGTCCCACCCCTGCTACCCTCGCACTCGTCCTGCAACAAATGGCGCTCATAAACGCCCGCCTGGACGCTCAGTCTGCTGCTGCTGCTGCTGCTGCTGCTGCTGGTCATGTAGCTGCCCCTGCGGACCCCTCTTTCGCTGTGCGTCGTCACGACGCGCAGCTCGACCCCCATCGCGACAACCACTCTCTGAACCTCCTTTCCTCCGACCCCCCAACACACGCATCTCCCTTTCCCGGCACTCGGCTGGACGCGCAGCCGGCCCACGATGCTGCTTTCGCTGCAGCGTCGGTTGGCGACCCCCATGTCGCACTCCGCCGCCACGATGCGCACACCGCCCCACAGCCTCACGAACTACCCGCGGAACGCCTACCACCACCCCCTCCGTACCCTCCTGCAGGGTATGCCCTCCCGGATCCCGGACCTTTTTTCCCGGAGGCACCGCCGCCCCGCGTCCCCGCCTCCCGTGGCCACCCGCACCCGTACGGCCCCCCGCTTTCAATGGCCGGCCACTCTCCTTTCCCCGGCGGCCCACCTTCTCCCTTCCCCGGTGGACCACCGCCTCCCTTTCCTGGCTGGCATTCGCATCCTACACAACGAGGTGGGCACACCACCCGTGGCGGGCGTCGCCCCACCATTGACCCGGTGGTCATCGGCCGCGCCGCCCACGAGGCCACCGGTTTCGACAAGGACGCCCTCAACCGGTCCATGAAGATGTCGGTCCCTACCATGGGGCCCACCACAGACTTCAAGCAGTGGAAGAGGAACTTCCTTAATTTCCTCTCCATCAAGGCCACTTACCTCATCCCACAGCTGGCCATCCGCGACTCGGGCGTCGTGTTAGACGAACCGGCGCAACACTACGCCTACACCCTGCTCCTTCATGCAGCTAGCGCGAACCCACGCGCCGACCAAGCGATGAAGTGCGTCTCCCCAGCACGTCCTGACTGCGCAGCGGCAGCGTGGGACCTTCTGTGTGAACGTCTCGACAGTCGGTCTTGTGCTCGCTCATTGTCGCTGCTGGACAACTTGATGGTCAGACAACGCCCCGGACAGTCACTCAGTGATTATGTCCACTACATGAGACAGACGTTCGACGACTACAACGAGACATGTCAGATGGTTGATGGTTCCGCTGCCATTCACCCCCACAACCTCGGTCTCCTCATGCTGCGCGGTATTTCCAGCAACGGCCCACACGGTCAGGCCAAACAGTGCGTCATCAACGCGTTCGACACAGACTACCTGTTGTCCGTTGATGACGTGATGGCCAGCATCCTCCACCTGGCGCACAATATGGACGAGGACGACGCCCCGGCCGCAAGAGCTCCCCACACCTCACCGCCTCCCATCTCCGCGTTTGTCGCTGATGGCCGCGGATCACACAGTGGTCGAGGCCACCCTCCACGTGTCCCTCGCGGTGGTCGCGTCCTGCCCACCAAGTGTTCCGCTTGCGGCAGCCCGGACCACATCTTGTCCTCTTGCAATGCCCCGGATGACGCTCTCTTGCGGTGGACACTCGCGAAGCGCAAAATGATCATTCAGAAGTACGGCACCCCTGCTGGTGGCTCTCACTCTGCGCACGCCGCTGTGCTGGGCGACGTCCCCGCCGATGACTTTGACAGTTTGCCTACCCTCGAGGAGTGCACGGATGAATACGATGACACCGAGGTGAGTGTGCCTTTCAGCTCCGTAGCCTTCTCCTCTTCCCTCACCCCCGGTCGTAACCTCTCACAGTACTGGGTAGTCGATTCCGCCTGCTCGATCAACCTCACCGCGTTTAAAGGCGACTTCGTACGATTCACACCCCCCTCCGCTCCCTCGCGCGTTGGCGGGGTTGGTGTTGACGCCAAGGGCAGTGGCTCCGTCCGAATTTCAGTCCACCTTGACACATGCGTACTTATTCATCGCACTGTCCATGCGTTGTACACCCCTGACTTGTCCTCTCGCTCTGCTCAGCGCATCGGCCGATTACTTAGTGTCAGCTGGATGCAGACCCACAGCGGTTGTGAATTCATCTTCCCCTCGAACTCTGACACTGGTTTGCTTGTGGTGCCCACAGGAATGGGTGTGCTAGAGCCCTCCGGAAACGGCCTCTACCTCCTCCCCCACAAGCCAGAGCCCCCCCCCCCAGTACCTCCACGATGAGAGTGAATTCTCCCTCCCCTAGTGTTGCCCTTGCTGCCCAGTGCGACCCTATACTGTGGCACCGTCGGTTTGGACACCTGAACATGCAAAGCCTGCGGGCCCAGCACACGCACGGTGTCCCGACTAGCCCTGCATTAACCAGCTCTGTAACCGATGTCTCTTGCGACTCATGCTTGTTACACAAGGCCACAGCTGCACCGCGCAACACCAGTGCATGCGCGAAACCTTCTCGTCCCCTCCTCAACCTCTCCTCTGACCTGTGGGGACCGGTCAACGTCCCCTCCCCACATGGCCTCCGCTATTGCTTGCTCGTCATTGACCACCACACCCATTACATGTGGGTGCGGTTCCTCAAGTCCAAAGACGATGCGTGCTCGGAGTTGGAAAACATCCTCCTCGACATCAAGCACATGCATGCACGTTACCACTCCCAATCGGGTGCGTTTGCACCAATCATAAAATTTGACTCGGACTCTGTCTTTGAGGCTGCAACAACCCGCCAGATGTGCGCACATCTCGGCGTTGGGGTTTAGTTCTCTGCCCCATACGCCCACCACATGCTCGGCAAAGCCGAACGTCCTTGGCGCACTATCCGGGACAATGCGTCAGCGATGCTCCACAGTATGGCCGTTCCCAACTCCATGTGGTCATGCGCTGTCAGCACTGTTGTGTACCTCCGCAACCGCACGTACGGTCGCTCAGTCGGCCCCACTGGTGGCATCCCACTCACCCTCCTCACGTCGTCGGTGCCAGACGCCTCGAAGTTCCGCGTCTTCGGGTGCACCGTCTTCGCCAAGGTGCCCGACAAACTGCGTCGAAAACTCAGTGAAAAGGCGTTTCGTGGCGTCATGGTCGGCTACCCCACTGACGCACCCGGGTACCGCGTTTACAACCCGGAAACCCGCCGAATCACCACTTCCGTCCATGTTGTCTTTCAGGAAGACACCCCGGGCTTCGGCGCACAACTCTCCGTCGACTCCACCATCACCAACCCTTCGGATGACGCACCGGCCACCTCACTCCAATCCCACCCCATCGACATACCATTGCCAGACCCCATGCCCCCTCATGCCGCCCCTCGCCTATCTCGGCTCCGTTCTCATCCCCTACGCTACGGCGAAATGGTTGCCCACGTGGCCGACTTCCCCCCGACCCTCGTGACGGCGTGTTGTGACCCTGAACAGGGCAAAGCCAAAGAGGACATCTTCGCACACCCTCACGTTCCCAACCTTATCACTGGTCCCCCTCACACACCTGCCGGCGCATCGCCTACTGCCGTCGCCCTCCTGTCCGCCCGGGAGTGTGTGGAGCCGAAATCGTACCGAGCTGCCTTGGACAGCGCCCAGGCCCCCCAGTGGCAAGCCGCTATGCAGCAGGAGTACTCCTCCCTCATGGACAACGGCACTTGGGAACTCGTTGACCTTCCCCCGGGTCGCATGGTAGTTAACAGCATGTGGATCTACAAAGTTAAGTCTGACACCGCCGGTGACGTCTCCCGCTTCAAAGCGCGGTTCGTCGCCAAAGGGTGCAGTCAACGCGCTGGACTAGATTACACTGAGACATTCTCTCCTGTCATCCGCATGGCCAGCCTGCGTCTCTTCCTGGCCATCGCAGCCGCCCGTGACCTTGAGCTTTGCCAACTTGACATCGACATTGCGTTTCTCTACGCACCCATTAAGGAAGACGTGTACATCCGCCAGCCCCTCGGCTTCAGCGATGGCACGTCCAAAGTGTGTCACCTCAGGCGCTGCCTTTACGGCCTTAAGCAGTCCCCCCGCGAGTTCAACATGCTCCTCCGTGCCTGGCTCGTCGACAATGGGTGGCAACAGTGCGTTTCTGACCCTTGCATCTACATCTTCCGCACCGGCCACGTCTTCGCCATGATCGCGTTGTACGTCGATGACATTCCTGCAGCCTGCAATGATACCGCATGGCTTGCATCGTTCAAGGCCAAGCTCGGAGAACGGTTCAAGATCAAGGACCTCGGCGACCTCTCCCAATTACTCGGCATGCACATCACCCGTGACCGCTCGGCACGCACCGTCTCCTTGGACCAATCCAAGTACTTGCACGATATCCTCGCCAAGTACAACATGACCGACGCTCGACCGTCGTCCCTTCCCATGGACCCTGGCTTCCTCGCCGGCCTCGCGCACATGTCCTCGCCCCATCTCACCGGCGTGGCCAAGGATGTTTACCCAAGCCTCTTGGGCAGTCTCCAGTACGCGGCCGTTTGCACGCGCCCCGATGTCTCCACGGCGTTGAGCATCCTCGGCTCAGCCCAAGCTTCCCCCACGGAAGCCCACCTGCAGGCCCTGAAGAACGTCCTTCGATACCTCCATGGCACCATCGACATGCGCCTGACGTTGGGGGGGGGGCACGGACCACAGTCTCCAACTCACAGGCTTTGCCGACGCTGATTGGGCCAACGACAGCAGCACCCGCAAGTCTCGCTCCGGCTATCTCTTCACCCTCGGACGCGGGCCAGTAAGTTACAAGTCCAAACAACAGACTTGTGTCGCTCAATCCACGTGTGAAGCCGAGTACTACTCTGCAGCCGACGCCACCAAGGAGGGACTCCACCTCCGACAACTTATGGGGGAGATCTTTAACGCCCCCATCACCGAAACCACCACCATCTGGGAGGACAACCAAAGCGCCATCGCGTACTCCCAGAACGCCTTGGTCAGCGAGAAGACTGAACACATCGGTCTTAAGTGGCACTTCCTCAAGGACCATGTGGAGCAGGGAACCATCAAGTTGAGGTACCTCCCCACTGACCAGATGGTGGCTGACATGTTCACCAAGCCCCTCCCAGGACCAACACTCACAAGACACCGAAGTGCAATCCTTGGAGGACAAGACCCAATGCAACGCTTCATCCCGTAGCTACCTTCAGGGGGAGTGTTGTAAGTAATACCTTCTAGTTATTAGTTGCAGATAGCTATTGTAAGCTATTCTAGATATGATTAGTACATGTTTAGATCGGACATACCGATAACCTGTTTGTACTGGTACAGAGCTGTCGCTAGGCTTCTGCTCTAACACTTCTGTTGTCCCGACACCACGCCTCGGGCTGGTTGTCTCTGTGACTGTCCATTTGCGTGATTGTGACTGTAACTACGTATGCGTTAGTTACCTTCCTTACTGATCGTGTGTGCACGGTTCAACACCTCTAGCACTACACCCGTGCCCGTTTTGTCGCGGGCTTCGCTCAGAGACTTCTCGAAAAAGTCCTTCTCCTACAACTCGAAAGCGACAAACGTTAGACAACCAAAGTGTCGTTCGTGTCATTCCATTAACGGCTTTGGCCGCCTTGGTGCCAGCGCACTTTTATATTTATACCAATGCCAAGTTATACACGTCTCACTCACGTGATGCTTGACGACACGAGTCATAGCGGAAGTGTGCCATGGCACAACGCACGCCGTCGATTGCGAGCGAAAAGGTTTTATCTGATCGACTTTCGCATGTCAATGGACAACTGAATTGCAATAGTTGCACCACATAAGAGGCTAGAGGCAAGACTGGATGGTCATCGACACCAAGGACTAGATCCGGATCCTACGGCTCTGCGAATCCCCGAGACTACTCGGGTTCGGACTCGGTCTCGCGGGTCCGGACCCTAGAATAATAGGTAATCGCGGGATCCGGACCCTAGAATCACAGGTAATCGCTGGATCCGAACCCTAGGTTCGGTAGGTAATTGCGGGATCCGAACCCTAGAATCACAAGTAATCGTTGGATCCGGTACTAGTTATTGTAAGTAATCGTTGGATCCGGTACCAGCTATTGTAAATAATCGTAGGATCCGGTACCAGTTATTGTAAGTAATCGTTGGATCCGGTATTCATCGTACTTTAATGGATCCGCGGTAATCGCGAGTACCTCATCCTCGCAAAACGATGTGGAATCGCGATACCCAATCAGTACTCACAATTCCGAGTATCTCACGATTCTGTGGTGGCCCGAAGTGACACGTTGTTTTTTGGGGAGATATTTGGCAATGCAAATCTGCTGAGGTGTATGTCTAGGATTGGTTCAATAGCCCTGATTGTTGTCATTCCGCAGCCTTGAATCGATTGTAGCCCATCCAAGGGCCAATTAAATGGTGCGTACGCGCTTGAAATCCACCATAATCTGCCCGTCCACATCCAACTCCTATCATAGTTAGCAACAATGGCGGGGCAAGCGGGAAGTAGTAGACCGTCTAGATCAGGGAAGAGCTTGTCATCGACGGCTATCCAACGTACACAAGAGGAGCTTGTTGGGAATTGAGATAGGGTGTTAAGGATACCTCAGTCAAAATCTACTGTATGGGATCCAAGCATGAGCAGGCGCATAGAATTAGTAGAGATGTAAAAATTGAATTTGCTGTACAAATTTCCCCCAAAATGCGCAATTTGTATCAATTTGCATGAGTACTTCGAGCACTTGTTGGAATCGCGAACCCAACGAATCCAACGGAACCAAAAATTTAGAAGTACTCACGTACTCGGTTCCGGAACCGAAAACATAAGTACTCGCTGGATCCGAACCCTAGAATCACAAGTAATCGCTGGATCCGAACCCTAGAATCACAGGTAATCGCGGGATCCGGACCCTAGAATCAGAGGTAATCGCGGGGTCCGAACCCTAGAATCACAGGTAATCGCGGGATCCGAACCCTAGAATCACAAGTAATCGCGGGATCCGGATCCCTTTTTTTGAGGTACTCACTAGTTCCGGATCCTAAAAAATCAAGTACTCATGGATCCGAACCCAACAAAAAATGGCGGATCCACTCCCTGATCGACACTAGTTAGCGTTCACATACCCTTAGAGACGCGCTTTACTTCTCACGTACACAGTACACACCTCCTTTGGAAATAGCGTCTAGCTTAGCTAAGCTCTGCGGTAGCTCCGCCGACGGGGCGAGTAACTATTTCCGTTGTGACGTCGCTACTAGTGTTATTGTCGCCATCGCTCAACCTTGGCTCCGCACCATCACTTCTCCGACTCTCGTTACAAACCCAAACCCTCCTCTCCACTAGCACCACTGGATTGCGCGCGACACTTGCCTTTGAATTTGAAGAGTTGGGCGGCTCCGTTGTGGCGGATGGAAATGTGAACGTCCCATTACGAGTCGTCCGGCGGTAGTTAGCGCGATGGCTCTACAAAATTGCCGCCAGTGAGAAAAACCTCAAAAAATGAAGATTCGCGGCTAACACACAAAACTAGCCGGGTAAAACCATTGCATAGGCCCTTGGCAAGCCAAAAAGGGCGCACTGGTGTTGGTTTTTGGGGGTAGTTTAGCACAATAGGTGTGACTCCGTGCGGTAAGTTAAGTGAGTTGTGTCATTCTTACCGGTACGGGCTCTATGTGACCCTGATTGAAGCGAACAACCGACTCCCGTTGGAGTCACCATGTCGCCGCCGTTCCCGGCGATGTCATTCATATAGTCTCTAAAATGTTTCCTAGGGGTTTTAATATGAAACAAGAAGTAAGTCGGCTCGGGCGCTGAGTATTTTCGGGCATGTATGATGCTAGTTGCAATGGTGAGCGGTGCGCTGTCACACAACGAACGTACGGTATAGGCGGAGATGCGCAATGGTCACTTCGGGCACTTTTCGGAATCGATATATTGGTACATGGTAGCGAGTGCCGGGAATCGATGTGCGTGCGCTCGGAATTGAGCACACTCCCTTCGAGGCCAATTTAAGTTTCTCGCCTAAGGAGCCACCCGACTTGTTGTTCGACATGCGACCTACGATTCCAGTCTCACAAGACGCAACAAAGCGATTAAAACGGTTACAAAAGTTACACGTTTGGCACGTTCGGTGTTACACTTGCACAAGGATTAGATGCAAACTCGTTCAAAACAGTCGACAGCCCCGCACTTCGTTCGAGGAGACCAGGCGATAGTCGTCACTAAGAACCTCTTCTTGCGTGGACAGCCAAACCGCAAGTTACGCGACCGACAACTGAGACCTTTTACAATCGAGGAGTATATTGGGAAACGCAGTTATTACAAATTTGAATTGACAGCGACGGTTCGCTTACATAAGGTGTTTCACATCAACAATCTAAGGCCTAGCTTTACGACTTTCCTTCGGCATGTTGTCCATGTGACTACTCGAGAAGGGGATGATGACGAGTTCGAAGTTTCTCACATCTCCGCTATGTGTGCATCAAGTCGTTACTTGGACGATAAGGCAAGTATTTGTTCTTCATGGCGCACTTTAGAGATGACGACATTCCACACGTATGGCATCGTTTGAACGAGGTACACCGTTACAAGATTCCATGGAGACGCCCCAATGACACACGTTTGACAAGACACATGCGCACAACTACTTCATGCACGCTCACCCAACGCGTATTCTTGAGTGCAAGTAGCTGCTTCAATAAAGGAGCCAAGACCAAGGAGGTTAGTCTCACGATTGGCCTCATTGATCTGTCAATAGGGGGAGGGTACGAGTGTGACAAGTATAGTCATGCAACAGTACATTACGTAACATTGTACATGTACTCGTTACTACTTTGATCCGTACTTTTCCATCGTAAGGACGTGCGACGTGGGTACGTTGCCACTGCAATTAGCGAGGGTATTGTTTGTAAATGTACCTGTTAAACCGTGCACACACGATCACTAAGGAAGGTAACTAACGCATACGTAGTCAAAGTCACAATCACGCAAAGGGACATTCACAGAGACAACCATCCCGAGGCGTGGTGTCGGGACAACAGAAGTGTTAGAGCTGAAGCCTAGCGACAGCTGTGTACCAAATCAAACAGGTTATCGGTATGTCCGATCTAGACATGTACTAATCATATCTAGAATAGCTTACATTAGCTATCTGCAACTAATAACTAGAAGGTATTACTTACAACACTCCCCCTGAAGGTAGCTACGGGATGAAGCGTTGCATTGGGTCTTGTCCTCCAAGGATTGCACTTCGGTGTCTTGTGAGTGTTGGTCCTGGGAGGGGCTTGGTGAACATGTCAGCCACCATCTGGTCAATGGGGAGGCACCTCAACTTGATGGTTCCATGCTCCACGTGATCATTGAGGAAGTGCCATTTCAAACCGATGTGCTTGGTCTTCTCGCTGACCAAGGCGTTCTGGGAGTACGCGATGGCGCTTTGGTTGTCCTCCCAGATGGTGGTGGTTTCGGTGATGGGGGCGTTAAAGATCTCCCCCATAAGTTGCCGGAGATGGAGTCCCTCCTTGGTGGCATCCGCCGCAGAGTAGTATTCGGCTTCACACGTGGATTGGGCCACACAGGTTTGTTGTTTGGACTTGTAACTGATGGGCCCGCGTCCAAGTGTGAATAGATAGCCCGAACGGGGCTTGCGGGTGCTGCTGTCGTTGGCCCAATCAGCGTCGGCAAAGCCTGTGAGTTGGAGACTGTGGTCCGTGCCCCCCCCCCCCCCCCCCCCCCAACGTCAGGCGCATGTCGATGGTGCCATGGAGGTATCGAAGGACCTTCTTCATGGCCTGCAGGTGGGCGTCCGTGGGGGAAGCTTGGGCTGAGCCGAGGATGCTCAACGCCGTGGAAGTTATCTTCCACACTAACTGTGTTTGCATGGTTCAATAGGTTACGGGCCCCCGCCTCACGTCACTCACGCGCGACAACCTGGTTCGGCGAGCTGCGATCGACAGCTCTCCCGCAGAAAGCAAGTTTCTATAGACACCTAGTACTTTCAACTTGTAGTCGGCGGTATCGCCTGTATAAACTGCGATTAAAACCCGCCACCACCCCTCTTAAGTCAGCCACCCGACGGAGATAGCTAGCCACCCACACCGACGCACTCGTCGTGTGTGGACAGGGTGCACACAAGTCCAAGCTGGAGAACGGGGGGGTGCACCATCGGGTGAATACGCATCCACAGGTTGCACGCCAGCCGTAGCTTACCTTTTTTATTTTTATATTATCTTAGCGACTCAGCCGCCAGCGCAGCGCTCCACAAGTCATGGCCTTGGCCTCGACTTGTGCCCCACAATGGGTGGAGGATACAGAGAAGGTGCTCTGAGACACCCCGGGGCTACATGCCGAGGGGTCGGCGGGCATCAAGCCGTCTCTTTGCATACCGTTGTTAGGCACGAGTCCGGCTAGCGGTTTTTACCGCTGCCTGTTTTTTATCCAGCTCTTCCTTTTTCGCCCTCTGTTGAAATGGCGCAGGAAACCCCGCATGTTTCACCTGTTGATTCCCCTGACCCAGGCTCTCAGCAGAGCACTGTCGATACTACCCAGGGTGTTCTCGAGCTCCTCCTTGTGCAACTGACGCGCCTTGAAGCGTATCTCGACTCGCGGTCGGCCGCCATTGATGCTCTTCCTGCTGCGGGTGCTATATTGCACCCCCCTGTCGCTCAGCGCCGCCACGATGCTCACCTCGGACACTTTCGGGACAGCCACGTCGTGCACACCCTCCCCCTGCTTGTGCATCCCCAGCCTGGCTACGCCCCACATGACGCACAGTCAGCCTTGTCTGCTGCTACCGCTGCAGCTCCTGTTGGCGACCCCGCCGTCGCACAGCGCCGCCCCGATGCGCACCGCGAGCCCTCGCGCCCCGAACTCGTAGGTGAACACTTGCAACCACCCCCCCAATACCCCCCCGCTGATTCTACCCTACACCGCGACCCCTCCCATCACGACATCGCGGTTGAACAACTCCCGCCACCCCCCCCCCCCTACCCCCCCGTTGGATATGCCCCTCACCACCCCATACCTCTCATCCCGGAGGCGCCCTCTCACGGCGTCCCCCCCTCCCGTGACCACCCGCATTCGTACGCCCCGCCGCCTCCCATGGCCAGCCGCTCTCCCTTTCCCGGTGGCTCACCTCTTCTCTTCCATGGACATCATTCTTCCCCAGCCCAGCGTGGCGACCACACCCCCCGTGGCCGTCGTCGCCCCACCGTTGACCCCATAGTCATCGGACGACCGACACACGCAACCCCCGACTTTGACCCAGACGTCCACCCCAGTCTCTTGGGCAGCCCCCACTACGCCCCCGTCTGCACGCGCCCCGCTGTCTCCACGGTCTTGCGCATCCTTGGCTCCGCCCAAGCCTCACCCACACAGGCACATTGGCGCGCTCTGCAAAACGTCCTCCGCTCCCTTCATGGCACCATCCACATGCGCCTGACGTTGGGGGGGGACATGGACCACAGCCTCCAACTCACAGGCTTTGCCGACGCTGACATGCTCACCAAACTCCTCCCAAGACCTGCATTGGCAAGACACCGAAGTGCGATTATTGGAGGACAAGACCCAATGCAACGCTTCATCCCGTAGCTACCTGCAGGGGGAGTGTTGTAAGTAATACCGCATACGTATTAGTTGCAGATAGCTACTGTAAGCTATCCTAGATATGATTAGTACATGTCTAGATCGGACATACCGATAAACTGTTTGACTCGGTACAGAGCTGTCGCTAGGCTACAACTCTCCCACTTCTGTTGTCCCGACACCACGCATGTAGGCTGGTTGTCGCCGTAACTGTTCCGTTTGCGGGACTGTGACTGTAACTACGTTTGCGTAAGTTATCTTCCACACTAACTGTGTTTGCATGGTTCAATAAGTACTCGTGCTGCATAGCGGCTTGCCACTGGGGGGCCTGGGCGTTGTCCAAGTCAGCTCGGTACGAGTTCGGTTCCACACACTCCCGAGCGGACATGAGGGTGACGGCAGTAGGCGATGCGCCGGCAGGTATGTGAGGGGGGCCGGTAATAAGGTCGGGAACGTGAGGGTGTTCGAAGATGCCCTCTTTGGCTTTGCCATGTTCAGGGTCACAACACGCCGTCACGAGGGTCGGGGGGAAGTCGAACACGTGGGCAACCATTTCGCCGTAGCGTAGGGGATGAGAACGGAGCCGAGCTTGGCGAGGGGCTGCATGAGGGGGCATGGGGTCTGGCAATGGTATGTCGATGGGGTGGGAGTGGAGTGAGGTGGCCGGTGCGTCATCCGAAGGGTTGGTGATGGTGGAGTCGACGGAGAGTTGTGCGCCGAAGCCCGGGGTGTCTTCCTGAAAGACAACATGGACGGAAGTGGTGATTCGGCGGGTTTCCGGGTTGTAAACGCGGTACCCGGGTGCGTCAGTGGGGTAGCCGACCATGACGCCACGAAACGCCTTTTCACTGAGTTTTCGACGCAGTTTGTCGGGCACCTTGGCGAAGACGGCGCACCCGAAGACGCGGAACTTCGAGGCGTCTGGCACCGACGACGTGAGGAGGGTGAGTGGGATGCCACCAGTGGGGCCGACTGAGCGACCGTACGTGCGGTTGCGGAGGTACACAAGAGTTTTGACATCGCATGACCACATGGAGTTGGGAACGGCCATACTGTGGAGCATCGCTGACGCATTGTCCCGGATAGTGCGCCAAGGACGTTCGGCTTTGCCGAGCATGTGGTGGGCGTATGGGGCAGAGAACTGGACCCCGACGCCGAGCTGTGCGCACATCTCGCGGGTTGTTGCAGCCTCAAAGACAGAGTCTGAGTCAAATTTTATGATTTGTGCAAACGCGCTCGATTGGGAGTGGTAACGTGCATGCATGTGCTTGATGTCTAGGAGGATGGTTTCCAACTCCGAGCACGCATCGTCTTTGGACTTGAGCAACCGCACCCACATGTAATGGGTGTGGTGGTCAATGACGAGCAAGCAATAGCGGAGGCCATGTGGGGAGGGGGCGTTGACCGGTCCCCATAGGTCAGAGGATAGGTTGAGGAGGGGACGGGAAGGTTTCGCGCAGGCAGCGGTGTTGCGCGGTGTAGCCTGTGGCCTTGTGTAATATACATGAGTCGCAAGGCAACATTGTTTACATAGCTCGTTAACGCAGGGCTAGTCGGGACACCGTGCGTGTGCTGGGCCCGCAGGCTTTGCATGTTTAGGTGTCCAAACCGACGGTGCCACAGTATAGGGTCGCACTGGGAAGCAAGGGCAACACTAGGGGAGGGAGAATTCACTGTCATTGCAGAGGTACTGGGGAGGGGGGGGCTCTGGCTGGTGGGGGAGGAGGTAGAGTCCGTTTCCGGAGGGCTCTAGCACACCCATTCTTGTGGGAACCACAAGCAAACCAGTGTCAGAGTCAGAGGGGAAGATGAATTCACAGCCGCTGTGGGTCTGCATCCAACTGACACTAAGTAATCGGCCGATGCGCTGAGCAGAGCGAGAGGACAAGTTAGGGGTGTACAACGTATGGACAATGCGGTGAATAAGCACGCCATTGTCAAGTCGGACTGAAGTTCGGACGGAGCCACTGCCCGTGACGTCAACACCAACCCCTCCTACGCGCGAGGGAGCGGAGGGGGGCGTGAATCGTACGAAGTCGCTTTTAAACGCGGTGAGGTTGATCGAGCAGGCGGAATCGACTACCCAGTACTGTGAGAGGTTACGACCGGGGGTGAGGGAAGAGGAGAAGGCTACGGAGCTGAAAGGCACACTCACCTCGGTGTCATCGTATTCATCCGTGCACTCCTCGAGGGTAGGCAAACTGTCAAAGTCATCGGCGGGGACGTCGCTAAGCACAGCGGCGTGCGCAGAGCGAGAGCCACCAAGGGTGCCGTACTTCTGACTGATCATTTTGCGCTTTGCGAGTGTCCACCGCAAGAGAGCGTCATCCGGGGCAGTGCATGAGGACAAGATGTGGTCCGGGCTGCCGCAAGCGGTACACTTGGTGGATAGGACGCGACCACCGCGAGGTACACGTGGAGGGTGGCCTCGACCGCTGTGTGAACCGCGGCCAACAGCGACAAACGCGGAGATGGGAGGCGGTGAGGTGTGGGGAGCTCTTGCGGCCGGGGCGTCGTCCTCGTCCATATTGTGCGCCAGGTGGAGGATGCTGGCCATCACGTCATCAACGCACAATAGGTAGTCTGTATCGAACGCGTTGATGATGCACTGTTTGGCCTGACCGTGTGGGCCGTTGCTGTAAATGCCGCGCAGCATGAGGAGACCGAGGTTGTGGGGGTGAATGGCAGCGGAACCATCAACCATCTGACATGTCTCGTTGTAGTCGTCGAACGTCTGTCGCATGTATTGGACATAGACACTGAGGGACTGTCCGGGGCGTTGTCTGACCATCAAGTTGTCCAGCAAAGACAATGAGCGAGCAAAGGACCGACTGTCGAGACGTTCACACAGAAGGTCCCACGCTGCCGCTGCGCAGTCAGGACGTGCTGGGGAGACGCACTTCATCGCCTGGTCGGCGCGTGGGTTCGCGCTAGCTGCATGAAGTAGCAGGGTGTAGGCGTAGTGTTGCGCCGGTTCGTCTAACTTGACGCCCGAGTCGCGCAGGGCAAGCTGTGGGATGAGGTAAGTGGCCTTGATGGAGAGGAAATTAAGGAAGTTCTTCTTCCACTGCTTGAAGTCTGTGGTGGGCCCCATGGTAGGGACCGACATCTTCATGGACCGGTTGAGGGCGTCCTTGTCGAAACCGGTGGCCTCGTGGGCCGCGCGGTCGATGACCACCGGGTCAATGGTGGGGCGACACACGCTACGGGTGGTGTGCCCACCACGCTGTGTAGGATGCGAATGCCGGCCAGGAAAGGGAGGCGGTGGTCCACCGGAGAAGGGAGAAGGTGGGCCGCCGGGGAAAGGAGAGTGGCCGGCCATTGTAAGCGGCGGGCCGTACGGGTGCAGGTGGCCACGGGAGGCGGGGACGCGGGGCGGCGGTGCCTCCGGGAAAAAAGGTCCGGGATCCGGGAGGGCATACCCTGCAGGAGGGTACGGAGGAGGTGGTGGTAGGTGTTCCGCGGGCAGTCCGTGAGGCTGTGGTGCGGTGTGCGCATCGTGGCGGCGGTGTGCGACATGGGGGTCGCCAACCGACGTTGCAGCGAAAGCAGCATCGTGGGCCGGCTGCGCGTCCAATCGAGCGCCAAGAAAGGGAGATGCGTGTGTTGGGGGGTCGGAGGCAAGGAGGTTCAGAGAGTGGTTGTCGCGATGGGGGTCGAGCTGCGCATCGCGACGACGCACAACGAAAGAGGGGTCCGCAAGGGCAGCAACAGCAACAACAGCAGCAACAGCATCGGCGGACAGAGCGTCCAGGCGGGCGTTTATGTTCACCATTTGCTGCATTACGAGTGCGAGGGTAGCAGCGGTGGGACTGACAGAGCTCTGCGGAGAGCCGAGGTGAGGGGAAGCATGAGGCGAATCGGGTGGATTGTCGACAAAACGAGTTTTCGGCACCATTTCGACAGAGGGCGAAAAAGAAGAGCTGGAAAAACAGGCAACGGTAAAAACCGCTAGCCGGACGTGTGCCTAACAATGGTTTCAGAGAGACGGCCTGATGCCCGCCGACCCCTCGGCCTGATGCCCCGGGGTGTCTCAAAGCACCTTTTCTGTGTCCTCCACCCATTGTGGGGCACAAGCCGGGGCCACGGCCAATGCAGGTGGGACGATGCGGCGGCGGCGGAGTCGCTACGATAATACATTAATTAATATGTTAATCTAGGGCTGTCGTGCACTTTGTTTATGCGTATTCACCCGATAGTGCGCCCCCCCCCCCGTCTCCAGCTTGGACTTGTATGCACCATGTCCACACACGACGAGTGCGTCGGTGTGGGTGGCTGTCTGGCGTCCTCGAGCGGCTGACTTAGGTGGGATGGAGGGTTGTTATTTTTTTTAATTTTTTTAAGCGCTGATTATATTGGCGATACCGCCAACTACATGGTGAAAGTACTAGGTATCTATGTAAAGTTGCCTTCTGCGGGAGAGGTGGCGATCGCAGCTCGCCGAACCAGGTTGTCGCGCGTGAGTGACGTGAGGCGGGGGCCCATAGCATGTTAAACCGTGCACACACGATCACTAAGGAATGTAACTAACGCATACGTAGTTACAGTCACAGTCACGCAAAGGGACAATCACAGAGACAACCAGCCCGAGGTGTGGTGTCGGGACAAAAGAAGTGTTAGAGCTGAAGCCTTGTACCAGTACAAACAGGTCATCGGTATGTCCGATCTAGACATGTACTAATCATATCTAGAATAGCTTACAGTAGCTATCTGCAACTAATAACTATAAGGTATTATTTACAATAGTACCGCCAGTATATTCCGATACGCATATGTACGCACAATAAGTCTGACTGAGCCACATGGCGCGCTAGTATGATTTCTCGAGACAGACAGACCGCGTCGCTAGTCTGATTGAACCGTCGCAATAGCCCTAGCACTTGGCACGATGACAAGGCGAGAACTTGTGCAAGGCTGCAAGCTAGCCAGGTGGAAGCGACTTAAGTCTAGTGCATTGGAGGGAGGTGATAGAACAATTTAATCAATTCCTTTGTTTGTTTACAATCTATTGTTAACACTTAACTCTCAGTCATCTTCCATCTCTCTTGCCATTTGCACTTCCACTTGCAGAAGCGTCATCAGAACCGAACATATTTGTGTTAGCAGTTAGCTCTAGACACGCAAGCTGCCACACAAACCTCCCACAGCTACATCCGTCCTCTTGTTTGAGGACATTCACCACCTACGCATAGTTGGTATTGACAACTTCACTCGCCGTGTGTGAACGTGGGGACTCGTGCAAACTACCAAACTACCGACCCCGCTCATCCTCTAGTGGAAGCAAGCAAGGACTTACGCACTGAAAGGGCACATCTGCCCTCCGTGTGAAACCTGAGCCATGTCATGTAGCTTGAATACTTAACGCACTTCCCCGGTGCGCACGTGTCGGTTCGCCCTCATTCTTGCTGCAATCTAGTAAATACACCCTTCCGCGTGCGACTCTGGAGCACCATGACACATACCCGTAAGAGCGAAACCAAGCTTTTTGCCCGCCATTGCATGATATCACCATACATATATACATGCACACAAGTGGTCACGCTAACACACACGTGATTGTATATACATATATCAAAATATGTACACACACATGCACTTGGGGTCGTGGATGGGTGTTTATGAACCTAAAGACGAACAATAGCCAATGGGTGTTGCTTTCATTCTCATGGAGCAACACATGCGCCATATTCTGGATATCCCTAGACGCATGTTGTCGGACGTACTTAAGCGAAGAAGATCTAAGCGAATTCAACGCTAAGGCTGGATTGCCGCATAAAAGGCGAACGCGCGACTTGCGGGACAAGAGGAATGTCCTCTTATGGTCGCGTTGGAAAGACGCATGGTGGACAACTTCGACAAGGTCGAGTACCTCGTCGTTCGCGAACAAAGTCCCGTGTGCAAACCTAGCGAACGAAGTCCCGGCCGCACTGAGGCCCTGCTCTCCAAGGACAGCGGGGTATCCTAGGCTTACACCAACGGCGGCGACATAGAGGGCCTCATGGCGAGTTGCCACGGTTATGAGACACGTCGCCACATCGTCGTCCTCCCCGTCTCCCAACACGGCGACGGGAGGAAAAATTTCCGGCTGTGGTGATGAAATAAGGTCAACAACATCCTCGCCCGCGTCTCCCAATATCCCAAAGTTCACTTAAATAACTACAAAACCGACGTCCGCGTTATAATGTTGTGTTGTCTTTGCCGGCTCCTTTCTTGAACATATACCTTGACGCGGATAGCTTGAGGAGCGTGAAAAGGGTCCACGCCCAACACGCGCTACACATGGTGTCTGGGAGAGTGGGATACCTGTGGGACTCGGTGAGACCGATGGAGTTGTTTACAAGTCGCCGTACGTGCTCCATGACCGTTGTTTATGCCTCAATTGTTACGATATTTCTTTGCACAAAATGCGAGTGACGGGGTTCAATATAGCTATGGTGACGGATGGGTGGGTAATAGGGAGATACTTGGCAAAATGGTGTTTCTCTTGCTCGTGCTATTTTCTCATGTGGTGGAGGCGTGCAAGAGTGCCGGTGCCGATAGGCCTTACTTGCATACTTCTCGCCACGTTGCTATAATACTAAAGCGATACTAGAGGGATAGAGGCTTTCACGATGGCGCCCCGCGCGCCCCGTGTGAACACTTGAACAAATTTGGGACCGCCTTTCTCTTGACATCGGATAATACCGGACTTCGTATTCATTATGGAAATGTGATGTAAGATTCATGGCATACCAAACTCAATCGCTATACGAAGCTCAATCGCTCACTATAGAAGATTTCGCTCACTGAGAAGATTCTATACCAAGCTTAGTCGTTAACGCTACCAGTCGCTATCGCCATTTAGTCGCGATGTAATGTATTTTGTAAACTACTTCGCGGTGCATGATTAGCGCATCGATAGCGGAAAATGGCGTATGTGGGGTTCTCAATGATCTTCTCTACGATCGTTCGCTTTGGCTAGTTTGACTCGACATAGCATAAGTTGCTCGTGGTAACTACGTGGTGGTCGCTATGCCTATTGGAAGTCGCAATGCGAGTGACATCGGCTTGTTTTGCAACGAGAGCCTTGAATCGGTAGAGCTTAGTTTCCTACCGATAATGTTTCACCTCACGAGGAACATGTCGACGCCGCCGTTCGCGAATTGCTTGAGGAGACCGGCTTGACCCCGGCCGTTGGCGATTTAACCATTTTGTTGTAAAGTTTTTCGCGTACCGCTTTCTGACAACAAGACGCAACATGACTTACGTTTACGGTGCTTTTGAACTTGTGCCTTACGTGACCAATAATCTTCGCATGCCGGCTAAGGTCGAGCAAGCTTGACATTTTTAATTGATTGTGTTGCTCGATGATTCTCACGTCTGTCCGGCTTTGTTTGCGATGAACGGTTCAAACTATTCCTTTTGTTGTTTAAATTGTTTAAGCTACTCAACCGTTATAAAGTTCGAGTTGATGCTACATTTTGGCTTGCTTGCTCAATGGCAAGATTTTCGGTCGTCGGTAATTTCTCGCCATGTTTACCTTAACCGTGACACCTCTCTACCGACGGAACTCTTTTTTGTGCCTCGATTTACTGCGGTGGACTTTGGTCCGGTGTGCATGGAAATTCAAGGATACATAAATCAGCTTTGTAGTGGAACGCCAACGGATTTCCGCATGCAAGTTCTACCTTTGATAACGAATTTCGCTAGATTGAGTGAGACTTAAACAGAGACGCAACGTAAAGCGGCCATCGAGTCACCACTATAGAATGGTTGAGACGCTCGACAACTTAAATATTGGTTGTGGACTGAACCACAATTTTTTCCAGTGCTAGACATTAATCACGACTCGTATAAATAACGCCGTCATGCGGGGTTATGTCTTGTTTTATGGACCTATGAACACCTTGCGGACCAACCGCAAGACGCAAGAGGTTGTTGCCTGTCGCTTTTGAGACCTTATATTGGTCTCACATATTCGCAAGACGTCTCTTCTTCCCAACGCTTGAGACGACGCGATCAATTCGCTAATCGATATATATGTCCCAAGTTTCGATGAAACACGGAAATTTCTTACAAGAAAAAGCAGTGGAGGCCACCAAGCAAGAAAAAGAAAGAAAGGAAGAAAAAACCTAAGCCCGAGGAACAGGAAGGCATGCCACAGCACCAGCACTGCCCTCATGAAAAGCGTCGCGGAGATAAGAACCCAGAGTGCCATGAAGAGCAGCAGAAAGACGTTGCATGAATTCTCGTCGCACATCCCCCAAAAAACGCCGAAACGGAAGAGAAGTAGATCGACGAACAAAATGTTGCATACGGACATAACTGTCAGAGCGCAAAGAACGAGAGTCAGCGGCCCCCATGCCAGGGAAGCGACGTACAACCACCAAAATAGCCAAGCGGTCGACCAACTCAGCCGCCATCGGCGCCAACCGGCCCCCATCCTCCATGGCGAAGGGGTAGTAGTCATGGACCGACTGAACCGAAGGCGTGCCAAGCAAAGCGGAAGTGCGGAGGTCCGCATCAAGTTTGCCTTGCTGAGCTCCCAATGCAAGGCTGCCAGGGAGTGGAAGGCGAGCACCTATACGAGGAACGTTGGTGTTCGTGCGAGCACTTGTAACCGTCACATCAACAACAAGATGGCGGCGCGGAGTTTCGATGAAACCCAATCTCCTGTAATGATGATATGATAAAACCTATCAGAATCTTCGGATTTTATAAAACCTATCAGTATTGGAGAGCGTCACGCTCGGTTCCTTTCTTCGTGCTGCCTTGCAGGAGGGTGGTGCAACTACGGTTGCCTGCTCCCTGCTTATCGGGCTTCTTTGCCTCCCCTTTCATTTTCTTTCGCGGATGGTGGCTAAATTCATCTAAGAACCGGCCTTAAACTGTGTACAGGTAAGAGACAAGCAGGGAGGGAAACCCTAACTACCCGGCACTTACTACCCTTTCATTTTCTCCTAAACTTTTATTGTTGCTGGCGGTCGATTCCACTGCTTTCTTTGCGTATTAATGCACATGGATATTGGAGATCTTATGCCCGTACAGTCGAGATTCTCGTATAGAACCAACGCTGCTTTGTATGTACTTTAACTCTGTATATCCCGCGCGCCCCGTCAACAGGTGAAGTACAAGTATCTGTACTTTGTTGGATGGATTACGTACATTATCACCACGTGCAGCCATTACAGTATATTCATGATGGCAGGCTGATGATGAGCTCTATCATTATTGGCAGTTATGTTGATATCAGTACTTAGTACATTGTTGTGCCAAAATTGCCGCCGGTAGTTAAGTATATTCTGGGTTTTGGTGCGCGAAGGGACGGATGATGATGGGCTGCAGTCGCGTCTTGCAACACAACCCCCGTCGAGGTGTGACCTCGGTTGAGAAGGTTATCATCCAGCAACGACTTATACCACACACAGGTGCTGGGCACCGCAGTATCCACCGACAACTCGGCCTTCGGATGTTCGCTCGGGTTGGAGGGCACAGCTAGGAACTGAGTTGCCCAGCGAGCGCACCGGGGCGCCATAAGCAGCGGTGACAAGTCTCTCGCATCGCGGCTGATTCGGCTCGCAACGGTATATGGCACACACACACACAACACCTACTAGCCGGCCATCTTCATTCGGACCCCGAGAACTTAATCTCCAAGATCAAGACCATTAAATAGCGGAGATACTCACCATCTCCCCAAACTCCAAGTTACAGGAAGCGCGTTTTCGCACCGGTGCGGGTTCGTTAGCCGTTCGCTGCGTAAAAATATTCCAAAATCGGAACGAGCGCCCGTCATGGCCGCACTGAGGGTGGCACTCACGCTCGCTTGCATGGCGACGTTTGCCTCCTGTATCGGTGGTAGCTTTTACGAATCACCCACCCGGCGACTGAGTCAGGCCACGCAGCAGCCTAGCCTCGACGTTGGTGCCGAACAGATTCATGTGTCTCTGACGCAACAGCCGAATGAGATGGTCGTCTTTTGGGTGTCGCCATCGAAAACGTCCTACGTTCGATACGGCACGAACCGCGACGCGCTGTTGAACGACATCCGGAGCAACGACCCCCAGCAGTACGAGTATCTTGGCGCGGGAAAATCGGTGGGGTGGAGGGAGAATTATCGGAGCAACTGGCTGCACGAGGTGGTGCTGACGGGGTTAGAGCCGGGCAAGACGTATTATTATCAATGTGGCGACCCAAAGTACGGAATGTCGCAGACCTTCGAGTTCACGACAAGAAGCGGGAACCCCGACCTTCCCGTCCACTTCACTGCCTTTGGCGCTCAGGATCAGGACGGATATCGGAGCGGCACTAACGCCAACCGCCTGTTGCAACGACTACTGACGGAGCGAAATGAAGATGACTTTGCTCTTCACGCCGGCGACGTCATCGACGCACAGGGGAATCAGGTATACGCCCAACGAGAATACTTGAAACGAATCGAGTCCTTCGACCAACTCCCACTCCCTCTCCTATATTTGGAACTTTTTTTTATCTTCACGATCGCATACAAACACTTTGTCCGAGCGCTTGAGGTCGACGACAACCAAAGTGTATATCGGCCACTTAACTCGCTCCGGCGCGTCACGATGCCTCGGAATAAGCTGTTGTCTCGGCGGGAAAGTCGTTGGGCTTGCGTCAGGGTCGCCTGCTTTCAAACGAACCCTTATCGTCATGTTATGTGCTTTAATTTTACAGGCGATTTGGGACAAGTATGGTCAGTGGATGCAGCCGTTTGCGGCCCGCGTGCCTATCATGTATGCACTAGGCGACGAGGAGGGCGAGTTTAGTTATAACCCGTACAAGACCTATCTGCATCGCCTTCGACACCTGGAGGGGCTGAACAGTTTCTGGCAACCCTACTGGTACAGCTTCACGTATGGCCCAGTGCATGTGGCGGTTCTGAGCAGCGAGCACGAGAGTGTCAACGGCGTGGCTGTGTGGGACTGGCTGGAGAGCGACCTGCAGCGCGCGGACGAGCCGGGGCGTCGTGAGCGCAGCCCCTTTATCGTAGTTGTACTGCACCGACCGATGTACAATTCCGGCGCCACGGGCCTGAGCACCGAAGTGGCCCGGAATATCGAGCCTCTGCTGCAACGCTACCGCGTGTCAGTTGTCATTAGCAGCCACTGTCACAACTACGAACGCACGAAACCAATGTTCAATGGGCAGGTCGTCGCGGAAGGCCGTGGTTCAGATCGCTCCCCATACGTCTCCAACTTGTTTAAACCGAAAGACGAGGAAGAGACGCACGGCGTAATCCATCTCTCCCTTGGCACGGGCGGTCGACCTGGCGACAGGTGCCCTACCAAGCCGTGGACAATAAGTAACACGATGAAGTTGTTCGGATACGGCAGCTTTTCTGTGACGCGCAAGGCGCTGCGGTTCAAGATGGTGGATATACGTGGACGTACCCGTGACGAGTTTAGTGTGTGTTCGCGTCCGGACTGCATTAACCCACCGATGCTTGAGGGCGCGGAGACGCCTTACGGTTCTGACGAGTGGAAGTTTGGGCAGGAGTGCGAGATTGAAGCAGATCTAGCGGCTCAGAGCAGCCCGGAGCTGAGTGTCAACTCCCTAGGCAGCGGGTGTCCCACCGACGTGGTGACGTCCGTTCCATTCAAGGCGCTTTTCCAGCGTGCCTACTTACAACAATACCCCGAGAACGCCAACACCTCCACCTTGGTTTTGCCCGGCGGCTTCATTGGCGACTTTGTGAATAACACAGCCACCGCCGCGCAGTTAACCGCCCCACAGGTAGATCTATATGGTGCCTCCAGTGACGGCGTGGCAGTCGTGCTGGGTGTCGACGTCATATTTCCCATGGGGACCGAGATGGAAGACATCCACGCTTTCGTCCGCCAGTTGGTCCGGACGCCGGACACCGTGTACACCAGTTTCCCGTCCGGCATGTTCACCATCGTCAGCGATGACATCCCAACGGACGCAGATGACGTCGCGGAGCCAGGAACAACAGTGGAGCCTCAGGAAGCGACGCCACGCAGTGCGAGTGCATCCAGCGGTGTGGACATTTCCGACTTTACGGAGGCTGTTAAGAACAAGTCCGCGGCGCTGTGGAAGGCCGCAAATGGGACAATGTTCGAGGCCGCGGACAAGATGAACTTTGGCCACGTCCCCGTCTTGGTGTACATTTTCTGGGGCGTCATAACGCTTCTGTGCCTCGTCATCGCCATCGCACTGCTGTATTTCCTCGGGAGGAAACTCTGCTGCTGCTGCTCCCCCCCTCGCGACGGCTCCGGCCGGTCGCAGGATTACCTACTGCGCGAGTCACACGACCAGTTCGGAGGCATGATGAAGTCGCCAGTACGTAACGGCATGGTGAATAGCCACCCAGTGGAACTCACACCAGGACGAACGCCGAATATGACGCCCGCGCAGACTAACCGCATCTGCTTGTCACCCACGCTCGGCGTGCTTCAGATGGAACCGCCGTCCTCCGTTCCGGACTATTTCGAGCTTAACTACGTCAACGCGATGAACATGCGGGAGACGATGGACAGCTACGTTTCCGGCGAGGGTGGGTGGTCGGAACGCGACCAGTTCCCTGCCCCTTCCCATCAGCTGATGGTTGCTCCTCATCCCGGTACAGCGGCCGACGCCAGCCCGCTGAGTCCCGTCACGTCGGAGACGAGCTCGTACAGAGAGGCTTTCGAGGGTAACTTGGAGAATCGCAACAAGAGGATCACCAGTGAGGACGGCTTTAACATGATGCCGCCGGCTATGCTTGGCTCTTGGGGCGTGCAGTAGGTAGGTAGGCACTGCAGAAGTGCCGCTTTCCCGGCACGACGACAACGAGGCAACGAGCTGAGGGAATGAAGGTGTAGTAGATACTGGATGCGTTGGTGGGTGCCAGTAGTTCTCACGGAGTTTGTTCTCCCGTAACATTTGACTAGCAAAGCAAAACTCGCCCTTTTGCACGCCAACTGCAGTGTGCTGTGGATATATACCGGCCAGTTTAGCGACTAGCGGCGACATAGAGCCGTGTCGTGCCGTGCCTGTCCTGCATTTGGCCTTGCAAACAAGTCGAGCAAGATTCACGTGTAACAAAACAACACGACAGAAGTGTACATACTTAAAATACGCAGTTCGGCGCCTCGCCTTCCCTCCGCGAGGAGAGGATGTCATCCATCAGTCGTTGGGAAATACTGGTAGGCTGTCATCACGGAAAACAAAACAGACCATCCGCCAAGAAGTATCCTAATTGAACAAAAATCCAGGTTGTGATATGATTTTAAGCCTCTTATTGAAACTAATAAAACTAGTAATTTTGAAGAACAAAATGTTTTACAAGAAAAAGCAGTGAAGGCCACCAAGCGAAAAGAGGGAAAAACCTGAGCCCGAGGAACACGAAGGCATGCCACAGCACCAGCACTGCCCTCCTGGCGTCGCGGAGATAGGAACCCAGAGTGCCATGAAGAGTAGCACAAAGACGTTGCATGAATTCACGTCGCGCATCCCCCAAAAAACGCCGAAACGGAACAGAAGTAGATCGACGAATAAAATGTTGCATACGGACATAACTGTCACAGCGCAAGGAGCGAGAGTCAGCGGCACCCATGCCATGGAAGCGACGAACATCCCCCAAAATAGCCAAGCGATTGACCAACTCAGCCGCCATCGGCGCCAACCGCCCCCCATCCTCCATGGCGAAGGGATAATAGTCATGGACCGAAGGCGTGCCAAGCAAAGCGGAAACTAATAATTTTCATTACGACGACTTCAGCGCGTTTCGTCAGTGAATGGTGGTCATGATAGTAGGGTAGACACCGACCACCCCTCCAACAACATTCCGGGGGGGCAATGGCTTTGAATTGCCAGCGTGCCAATCACGAGCATATGCCGTAGTGTGTTCAGACTTCACCGAGTCCAATGACCACATCAATGCACATGAGTGAATACGGTGATGTTGCGATCACTGGTTCACGACACCGAGAGCGAAATACTAGGGTTTCAGGGGGAAAGGGACGGGCGTGATAGCAACATGGCCCTTGTCAATATCATTGAAATTTCATGGGATGCACGAGATGGCGGTGACGTGCATGTGTGTGTTTGTTTGTGTGTGTGTGTGTGTGTGTGTGTGTGTGTGTGTAATTCAATGTTATGTGTGCAGAGTGTGCATTATCAAAGATGCGTGTGTCTGCGTATGTGATGTGGTATCGGGGCAGGTATTTGTGTGTATCTCTTGAACATGTGTTTGGGTGCGTGATTGTATGTATCGGTTTGGTTTGTGTCCGTAACTAAACATGCGTGTGCTTGTGTGTACCTAATTCAGTGTGTCTGTGTTTGTGTGTGTGTGTGTGTGTGTGTGTGTTTTGTGTGTGTGTGGGGGAGGGGGGGGGGGGGTGCGTGTGTGTGTGTTGTGGTATCGGTGCACGTATTTGAGTGTATCTCTTGAACATGTGTTTGGGTGTGTGATTGTATGTATCGGTTTGGTTTGTATCCGTAAGTAAATATTGTGTGATTGTGTATACCGAATTCAGGATGAGTGGGTGGGTGGGTGTGTGCGCGCACGTGCTCCCACATGTCCTCCCACAAAACGGCAGCGACCCGAATAACGCTCAGGACGGACGAGGCATGCAATTCATTAGATTGTTACATCTAAACCTGCCCCACTGCTACGCTCAAACTTCAGGAAAGCAAACTAAGCATCCGCGCACGGGATACCTGTGCCGTTCCCACCGTTCATCCTTTCCTCCTCACATAAACAACCATCCGCTCCAATGACACCCACCCACCCACACACACAAACGCAAACAAAGACACACACCTGACTGGGGGGTCGAGGTGTCGAGGCTCAGGAGAGGTCGAATGAGCCCTGCCCCTCACGGATGGCGTACATGAGGCGCTCCTTGAGCACCTCCTTGCAGCTGTAGGGCGGCAGCTTGATGTAGTTGGCACAAGTCATGACGGAGGGCAGGTCGCCGTCCGCGAGGGTGGTGCCCTCATCGCGCACGCCGGGCGTGCCGGGGGTGGTGCCTGGGGTGGGCACGTCGCCTCCGCTGGGGTGCTTGCGTACCACGGTCAGTTGGGGCTGTAGGGAAGAGAGGCCCCCAGGGGGCAGGCGGGGGGAGCCGGTGACAAAGCGGAGGAAGGCCTTCCGCTCCTTGCGGTCCAACTCGCACAGCAGCTCCACAAAGTGACGCACGGGTGCTGAGTCGCCGCTGTAGCCGTGGTCAAACTTGATGACCTTGAACAGCAGGTCGACGTCCCAGGCGTCGTCCGAGCCGCACAGCATCGACTCGATCTCGTCCTCGTAAAAACAGTACAGGTGGCGGAGGGGGAAGACCTCCTCGAAGCCGGAACGAAACGCCTCCACCTGCGCCTTGATCCCCGACCCCAGCGTCGCATCCACCACCAGCTGCAAGTACTCCTCTACGTTGGCGCACATCACCACAATGTCCTTCCCACCCGCCTTCAGCTCCACATCCTCCTAGGCACGCACACCCACCACCTCAGCCAACACTGCCCCTCTGCCTCGACTGTCAGCCCCATAAAATGCATTTCCTCTGTTTATACCAGAACTATAAACATACCATAGAGCAATTGCAAATTCGCATTCCCAGCTATCAACGCAAGAGGATACATTTCAATTGTATACGCAACTGAATTGCAATGACAGTGATGACATTTTCAGGTGGTTGGAAATGGGATGTAATGTGCACTTGTCTTCAGGCGGCTGCAGCATGAATTGTGAACTGTAATGACATTTTGTTAAGGGCACAGTGGGGGGCTCGCCTGGCCGGGGAGGGTAAACGTGAGGCACAGATCTGAGATCGAGATGCCGTCGATTTGAACGTTGCCGTCCGCCTGCCGCGTGCGGTACGCGCTGCTGAGCTTGACCAGGCTGGAGCCCAGCTGGGGGTCGAAGGAGCAGATGTCATACAGGTCGAGTGGGCGGCCCAGGACGGCCCGGTAAAAGCAGTGCGAGAGAGGAAGGTCTAGCAGACGGTTATCCTGCACGGGTAAGAGAGACGGACGGGAAACAACCACCGTTAAGCAATAAGTTGCAATGCACCAGGTAGAGGAATGGATGGAGGGTAAAGCTGCAAACGTAATCCGTGTGTGTCGAGTGGTGGGTGGGTGCGGCTGTCTGCGTGCGCGAGTGTGTGAGTAGGCGCGCGCGCGCGCGCGCGTGTGTGTGTGTGTGTGTGTGTGTGTGTGTGTGTGTGTGTATGTGTGTGTGTGTTTGTGTGCATATGTGAGAGAGAAGAAGTGCATTTGTGCGGTCGCAATGGCATGTTCCCGTTTTGGGTATGCCGTGGGTGTGCGTTCTGTGGTGGTGACGGTGGGGAGTACATGGACTCACTTGGAGAGCCTTTGCCATCATCCTCCCGAGCAGGCGGAACCTTTCGACCACCTTCACTGCTGAGGAGGATGCAGAGTCCAGGATGGGGATGGGGAACAGGCCATGCGGAGCGAAGATCATCGGCTCCCCGTCAGGTGTGGTCTCCCCTTGGCCGCTGGGCGTCGGGTCCTTTGTCTGTTTCCCCTCGTCGCAGTTCTCACACCACATCCCCAGCCCCTTGCGCTGCAGCTCGTGGCTCAGCAGCGTGTAAAATTCGAGGGTGGGGCCCAGCCCCGTGCCCACCTCCCCCACGTACTCCACCTCCAGCACAGCCCTGCAACCACATATTCGACCAAGCCTGAGCATTCCGCAGGTGCTGTTGTACAGCAGGGGCGACAGATTGCCAAAGACGCCCCAACCCAACCCCGCACCAACCTAACCATCTCCCACGACAAGTCAGACGGGGAATAGGAATCATACAACCAAAAAAGGGACGATCCGGAGTTCCACATCGGAGAAAGCAGATGAAATAACCCTAGACCAGCTCTATATACTGAGCGAGATCAAGCGATACAGCAATACGTCAATGGTGGAGCTGGCTGCATTGGTGGATGTCTTGTGCCCATTTCTTCTTGTACAGTTTAACGTCTTTAATGTGCAAGCGTGCTTGCGAGTGGTGTGGGAGGGGAAGGCGACGACTTTAACCTAGACACGCCCTGGATGCTATATGAGGTCATGCGTGAGGCAGCTGCCAACTTAGGGTGGGTCATTCCACTCGACTCATATACTACAGTAATTCAGCAATGTCGAGCTGGGTGGGTTGGTGGATATAGGTACATCACAAGTTGCGCCTGATACATGTGCTTGTATACTTGCGAGTGGTGTGAGAGGGGAATATGGTGCCATACCTGTGAGAGGCGTAGAGCTCCATCACCTTGACTGCCGAGTCAAGGATGCGGTTGCGGTTCACTCGCACCTTCTGACGCTGCAGTCGCGCCAGCCGCATTTCCCTGTTGTTGCTGGACACCGCGCTGCTGCCACCCTCCACCTGCTGCTGCTGCTGCAGGTGCTGCAGGGCGCGCGCGAGGCCCAATGCAGTGCAGTAAAAGTAACGCCTCCGCATCTCAAACGGAAACAGAAAGGGCGCGGCTGTGACCAACTCCCGGCACCAAGAGGGCAGACCGCCCCCACAGATCGAGAGCACGTCCTGCAGCTGCTGCCTCAGTTTTGGCGACAGGTTACGGCTGATCAGGGCATCGCGGGGGATGTAGCCAGGAGCCACACCCGGGCCCAGCATCTTCCCAGCGGCTGGCTCCACCTGCGCAAGCAGCCTCAGCCGGTGGCGGTTGAGCGAGTCAAGGAGGCGAAGCACGCCCAGCACGTGCATGCAAGTAGGGCTGGCGTGGACGCCCGCCAGAGGCGCCATCTCAAACACCTCCACCAGCGCGCCGTCCATTGTTGTACTGGCAGCCTTGCTTCCAGCATCTGCACCTGACTCTGTTGCCGCACTGGGAGCCAGCTCGGACTTGTACGGGCAGTATGTCAGCGTGTACACCTTCTCCCACATGCGAGGCGTAGACTCCCCAGCAGCCACCTCCTCCCGCCCTGCCCCATCAACCCCCGCTGCCTCCGCCTCCTCTCGCGCCTTCCGCCTGACTTTCAGAATGGCCTGCAAGATTGTGGTACCGGGCTCCAACGCCACGTTTTCCATTCCAAACTGGAGCTTGGGGTCACCGGAAGTGCGCCCCCGAGCGGCAGCAGCAGTCGCAGCAGCGCCGGCAGCATTCCCCCCTGGAACTGAGCCCCCACCCGATCCCCCAGCCGCCGCCGCCGCAGAGCCACCTCCAGCAGCCGCACCGGAGGAGTCACCGCCGCCGCCGCCATCTGCCGGTTTGCTCACATCGTGCACATGCATTCCACCCATGGACATCCCCAGGTCGTCCAGGTCCTAAGAGAGAGAGAGAGAAAGAAAAATCCGTCATATTGCAAGTTTATATCCGTCATATAGCCAGTTCAGTAATATAAATACACAGAAGGATGCGAGGTTGGGCAATGTAACTGCTGCAGCTGCATTATATAGCAGCAGGCATGCATCCGATTCTCCCTCCACACCCCACTAAACACATAACTCTACATCCTTTTCCTATTAGCACGGGGACCACGGTAGCCTTTTAATTGGGTCAACAGGATAACAGGTCGTCCAGGTCGAAAGAGAACGAAAAAATGCGTGGTGCCGCAAAATTGGCCGATTCAGACATTGCTAGGTGGGTCAATGCAGCCGCTGCAGCTGTATTTCTTCAGCAGACACGTATCCTATATTCTAAAACACCCTCCCTAACCCACCAAACCCAAACCTGAGATCCTTTCCACTAGTTTGACGAGACTATTTCCACAGAAGCAGTCGGTTATGGTCCGCTGGGAAACTCACCCAAAAGGAAAAAAGAAAGAGGGAAAGGGGGAATTATGCAAGGCGGGGCAGACCTCTTCGTCCTCTTCCTCCTCATACATCAGGTCTTCCTCGCCATCTGTGTCCATCCCTTCCCCGTGCGCAGGGTGGTCGAGGTCAAACAGGCGAGGGTCATCGTGCTCGTACCCTTCTTCATCCTCCGAGTGGTAGCTCTGTGAAGGCGCGGCAGACGCGGACGGCGCAGACGTTCTGGCAGCAGCTGAGCGAGTCATCCGCTCAGAGCCGCCCTTTTTGCCATCGATGGGCACAGGTTTGGAGCTTTTGCGCTCTGCGGCAAACACCACACGTGAGACAAACCAATGGCAAAGGGGGGACACAGACGAACAAAGGGATGATTATCCCCTCCAACCCCCCCCCCCCCCCCCCCCCCCACCCCCACCCCCACCTGCCGCGCTTGACGAAGGGCCACCGCCGGATTTCGTGCCCGCGGCCGTACTCCCGCTGGCTGCCCGAGAAGAGCCTTCCCCGTAGGCGGCGCGGGCGGCTTCCGACATGTACACCCGGGGCCAGAGGAAATCTTCGATGGCGCGCACGGTGGCCAGAGGCTCAATGAGCACCACGTTTGAGGAGTAGTCCCTCAGCGAGTGGTCGCCCGTGGCACGGCACAGCCGCAACTTAAACGGCTGGCTCAGCGCGGCCAGTCCGTTGCTCAGACTACTGCTGTTGCTGCCGCCCGAGCTGGCGCCACCTGGGGAGGCGTGTTGGCTTTGGTGGTGCTGGTGGTGGTGGCCCCCGTAGTGTCCATGGTGGTGCCTGCTAGGTGGAGGAGGCTGGAGATTGCTGACAATCACCGGGAAGGTTTCCGTGGACGCCAAACTATCCTGCAGCTTGGAGACCAACCCCAGCAGCGGAGGCACCTCCCCGCTCCCCTGCTGAAGGGCCTCCTGCACAAAGGAAGCCAGCCTGTGCATCAACGCCTCGCGCTTCCCACCCTCCGCCCCCAGGTCCTCCCCCGTGAGGTACGAACTCAGCGCCTCCACGGCCCCGCTGGAAATAAACTCAAAGGTGGAGATGTTGAGCTCGTGGCTGCTCTCCAACAGCTGCAGCAGCTTAGCTACGCTGCCGGGCTGTTTGGAGCTGAGAGCCTGGCACGCCTGCCTCATGGCCTGCAGGCCCATGGTGTCCAGGGAGCGGGTGGTGATGCCACGATCCGTAAAGTATATTTTTTGGAAGCGGAGCGCCCAGGTGGCCACTTTTGCCCGCAGCGCAACTGACGATGGCGTCTTTGGGGAGGAGCCCCCGCCTGAGCCAGACTTGTCCGCTGCGGGTGGAGAGGTGGCCTCCTCGCGCTTCAGCCGCGACGTAAAGGACCGTGTCCGGATGCGCGACTTGGGCGGCGACACCGGTGGAGGCGCCTGAGCTGCAAGTTGCTCGACGGAGTGGACCACGCCCTCCTTCAGAAAGTACCTACGATGGGCAGAGAACATGCATGAGGGAAAATACACTACAGAATGCACTAACCATGTGTGGATGTGTGTGTGTGTGTGTGTGTGTGTGTGTATGTGTGTGTCTGTGAACGTGCATGTGTTTGTTTGCGTTTGTGTGTGAGTAGTTTTATGTGTGAATGTGTGTGTGTGTGTGTGTGTGTGTGTGTGTGTGTGTGTGTGCGTGTGTGTGTGTGTACGCGTGCGTGTTCTGCTTGCATGTGTGTATGTGTATGTGCTTTGCAGGGGGCGGTTTGTTTGGAAAGGTGACAGGACATCCCGGCTGGTCCTGACCAGGGATATTACGTGGGGATACTTACGGGGTGAGGAGCTCGGGAAGCTTGGTCATCAGGATCTCCGCCATAAGCAGCCCGCTTGCTGCTGTGGCGGGGTCATTGGTAGAGAGCAGACTGGCAATGAAGCTGGAAATGGGGAGGTCCTGCAGCACGACAGAGAGGACGTCCGGCGGTGCAAAGCGCAGCACTTTGATGATGATGCTGAGGGCCACTTGGCGGACAGAGGGCGCTGCAGACCCACCATAAATCTGGGGCAGACAAAACATCAAGACACGTTCCGAGTGCGTTAGAGAGATCAGAGGTGCCGAACCGAGGCCGCATTGACAGCAACGCCAGACAATGTGTTCGAGGGAATGAAAGGGGGTGGGGGAACCAGTTACCATTAGCAGTTGATCTAGTAGGTCGTTGCTATAGGTCTGCATAATCTTTGGGTTTGCATTCAAGGAGGCCATCCTGACATCATCGTCGTCCTTCTGGCTGCCCGATACTTTGGTGTTCAGCACACAAACAGGAGGGTCTGACATTGCTGCCACGGTGGCATCCGGCACGGAAGGTAGCAGGGCGTTGGCCAGCCCCAGCACCTGCCCCATAGTCGGCTCTGTAAGCCCCTCATACTTTACCCTTCCTTCAAACATTCATCAGGAAAAACACGGAGCAAAGTTTCAAACTAAAAGTAAGCCCACTCACCTCGGACAGTTGATCCACGGATCTGAGCACCGACGTTGGTGAGAAAGCTGTGGAGGAGAAGAGGGTGGATGAAGACAGCAAAGTCCGCAAGGTGGAGGAGATCCCAGCCTGTGTGTCACGTGTGTGTGCGTGCGTGCGTGAGTGCGATTGCGATGGGAGTGGATGGTGTCAGAAAGTGTCAGAAAGTGGATGGTAATTGAGAGAGAAATGAAATGATGGTGACAGCTGCGATGTGCATGCCTGCAAGTATGGGCCCTGACCTCGAGGAGTGTCTCGGCCACCATTGGCAGACGGCCAGCGCACGTCGCTAGGAGCTTGATGAGGCCGTAGTAGGTGGACACGCCGAGGCTGGAGGAAATTCCCCCACTTTCGTTTAGAGTGACGAGCTTCAGGGTGTGCGAGACCAGACTCTCGGAGCAAAAGTCCTGCAGATTAGATGGGTTCTTGGAGATGGCTTCCGCCAGCCGGGAGAGAGCAAGGCAAGAGTTGTCCACCACCTGGGTTTAGGGTTAGACAAGGCCGTAAGTACTAGGTAAGGTGTTGTTGGTTCTGTAGACGAACATGAGGTTGTGGTACAATTGGGCTATGTGTGTATGTTTTTTTGGGGGGGAGGGGGGGGCGTATGCGGTGTGCGCGCGCGCGCGTGCGTCTTTCAGTGTGAGCGCGCGTACGTGTATGTAGTTGAAGCAGAGTACGTTAGGGGTCGGTGCAATATTTGGCAAGAGCCTTGTGATTGAAATTGGCCGATTTTCTGTAAATGCTAGGTTCTAGCTTTATTGAATTTCTCCACAACGTTCAGTCCCCCCCCCCCCCCCCCGTGAGCATGACACGGTCTGTACGGGAAAGGGCAGGCTCACCTTGGGATCGTGATGCTGCAAATTATTGGTGAGCAGTGGAACCGCTGACCTCACTTGATCCATGGATTGCGCGGATGCCCCGGATGCCATGTTGGCGGCAGTCACCACAGCAACATGCTGCATGCCAGTCGGAAAAAAGTCCAAAAAGGAGAGCACAGCGCACATGCCACCTGCCTGCAGGCAAGCGCTTGGGTGCTCCGCTGATATCTTGCTCAGCGCCTGCAGGCTCTGCTCTGCAAGGTCGATGTATTCGATGTTAAGTAGGCGTGAGCAAAAAGCCTGCACGGCATCGTAGCTCACAATGGCGGAGCAGCTGGAAGGGAGAACATCTGCGAGGAAGGTGATTGCGCGTGCGGCCAGCAGCATCATGTCCGGACTGTGCTCTGCGTTAAGCAGCTTCACCAAGATCGGCACAAACTCGTCCACTGGGAAAGTCGACAGCGCCTCCTGCAACACATAAGCAGTCCGTATCATTCACTTGGCCAACACAAGCCAGGCCCAACTGCAAAAGGGGAAAAGGTGGGGTGTTTGACATGCAGAGGGTGAGTTTACCTCGGTTGAGATGGAAAGCAGTTCGCATAGCTGCGACAGAGCCTCCATTTGCTGTGGGCTTTCATCCTTCTTCAGGTTTGCAAGAATCCCCTTCAAGCGGCCGCTGCTGTGGCCAAAACCCGCCGGTAGAATGTCATCAAACCCTGCCCCGAGCTGAAAGGGCAGCCACACGGGATAGCGGTTGGAAACCCAAGCAATTTACATTTCAGAATGCGTGTCTGTGCAGCATAAACACAGTGTAGATGGGAGAGTGAGTTTATATTACTGCGAATACCTTGCGGAGCAGACCCTGCAGGGCAGTCGACGCAGAGGCGAGGTTCCTTCCATAGTCGTCCCCACCGACATCATCCTCCTCATCAGACCCACTTGGGCTATGATCATTCGGAGGATGGTGCGCACCCCGTCCAGGCCGTTCCATTGGATTGGATGCTGCTGCTGCTGCTGCTGTGTTTGCCTGGTCGTGCGTCAAAGCCCTTTATAAGTTACGCACAGTGACGGGATCAATAATGGCATGGAGCCCGCTGAATCACATTTACATTGAGGTAGTGAAGGCTCCCCACCTGCTGTTTCCCTTTCTCCTCCCGGCAGGCCTTCCCCCGTCTAGTCGAACGCGGCGAACGCACAGAAGCTGACCTCCCCCAGGCAGCGTGGCCCGTTGCCTGACCCCCTTCCGCTGGAGCCGCGTGCTTCGACGGTCCGGGCTTGGCTACTGTATCCGGTTTCGCTCGCTTGCTGGGCCGGTGGCTCTTAGCTGAGTGTGCTCCAGCAGGGAATGCACCAGGCGGGGCAGCGGCAGCGGAGGGCGACCGACGCTTACGATTGGCTTTACTCTTTTCAGACGTAGAGGTGCCAGCCTCCTTCCGCTTAGAGCGCCGAGTTTCCATACGTCGCGGCTGGCATGCACACTAGCCAGGCAGCGGTCCAAGGAGCAGGCATGCAAAAGAACAGGACTCCACAAACCCTATGCAATTCGGGCAAACCACACTCGCAGTTGAACCACGCAACGCCACCTGTAACAAACAGACGCACACACACACACACACACACACACACACACACACACACACACACACACACACACACACACACACACGCACACGCACGCACGCAAGCAAGTCCGCCCACGGACGCACACCCACACACACGCGCACGCATACATACATACACACACACACACACACACACACACACACACACAGAGTCAGCCCAAACACTACTGTGAAACAATTGTACAAGGGATCCGAGTTAGCCACTATGCAAACCGAGCAGCTTCAGCACTTATCGAATTTTGTTCACTTCAAAGGTGAAATACTTTGGAAACAAAATTTATCGAAGAGTGGGAAACGACAAAAACCAAAAAAGCAGCAGCGGAGGCGACGGAGAGTTGTTTCACTGGCGACCCGGGAGCACACGGATTATCGAAGTCGTGGCAAAACGAAAAAAAGATTTTGGTTTGGTTAGCTGGCCGTTGGGCTGCGAGCCACGGGAGAGAGGAGTCGCTGGGGTAAGGGTCGGAGGCAAATAATATCGGCGTGGGTGAGACAAGAAGGAAACGAGTACCCGTACAGCTGTTAATTGGGCGACTATCGTCTCCTCGTGAGAACCAGTCCTAACAATTTGCGTACAAAGCGCTTGCGAAGCAACGACACGAGAGGACTGTACAGGGCAGGGCTGACAAAGTGCGTGCCCCATAAAGCGCGTCGCGGCGCGTTCCGGAACGGAGGGTCACCGCAAGTTAGAAGGTGCCTCGAGCGGCCGCCAGCGAAGCAAAGCGGGAATCGCGCACTCGCCCGAGCGCAAACGCACGCACACAGCACAGAAGACGGAAAACGCACGACCCGCCTTCGTTATTCTTTTGTGTACCCAACTGTCAGCATCAGCTACCGGTGGTCGTTTATCAAGTCCAGGTTCTGAGCGCGTACCTAATAGGTGGGTTCCACCTCAGCACGGGGATGCTCAGATATTTCCGCTACACTACAATACAGTACAGGCGAGTCTTGCAGCACTGTCGCTCCAAGGCCCGCAATAAAAACCACGAAGCAAGTGCCGTAGAAAGTGCGACCTCAAGTATACGTCAACATACCAAGGGATGCTAAACGTGTCAGCGGCAGTGAATGTGAGGGAAGAGCGGAAAGCGCTGCCTAGACTGCACAGCACCTTCGGAGAACCCGTTGCTGCTGTGCCCAGATCGGACCTTGGGAAATGTCCTCTACCGGCAGCAGCACCCCGTCTCTGCCAAGGATCGCTCGTCACGCGTCGATGATATCGTCGCTGTTTTTTTAATTTTTGGTGATCGAATTTATTGCTGTTGCTGGGGTCCTGTCCCGGCCGGGCAGATCACATGTGCCTCAGCAGAGAAAAAACTGTTATTTACCCGCAATATTCTTTATGTGTCGTTAAATGCATATTATTGCGCGGCAATCTCCATGAAAAATTGCCGCCCATTTGGTTAGTCATGGGAAATATATTAATTTCACAAGGATTATCATTGAAAGTACCTGTCAAAGTAAACATGAATACACTCCTCCCAAAAATCTGGACAAGATTTCGCACCTTCGCAAGTAGAAAATGTAACCATGCGTCGATTTTATTGACAAATATCCTGAAATCCCAGGCAATGCTTTTGCGCGCAAAACGGAATGCGCCGACAACTGCGAGGGGCGAGTTCGAACACTGCCGGGCATGTGTACTTGGGGTTATCGCGCCCGCACCCGTGCAGCACGCTCATTGAAACAGTCGCCGTGGTTGGTAGACGAAAAGAGTAACGGGCGCACAACGCCGCAATATGAACGTTGATGCGACGGTCGCGCAGATATAATGCATAGGCGACGGAGGGAGGAGGTGTTGGGCATGCCGCTGTGGGGAAAACGCACGAAGTCGCGTATGTAGACTTACCACCGATATGCGCACAACCCAAGGGCAAGCCGCTTTCGGCCACAATGTTCAAGCGATCATAACATACTCATATACGGTCGAAACTTTTCATAACAGGTACCGTTGGACGCGTCTTCTCAATGCGCGTCGAACGCACCTACTCTAGAGCTCAAACTCCCACAAATCAATGTGTTATAAGATATTTTAATTTACGAATTATTCTTGCACATCTGAGCCGCAGTGCAAAGCAACACCCATCGAAGTCGGCTCACCTCCTGAGACGATTTTTGCGGGATTTGTCGATATATGTTTACCAATCCTTCATTTCTATTGACCTCCGAGCTTAATTCCCGACGCGTGCTACGCGTGGGGCGGGTGTGGTTGGCAGAAGCACATACCTAAGCATTCCAAACACCACCGTCAACGTGATGCGTCCTTAACGGCCAAGTTGGACCTCGCCCCTCCCCTAAGCCAATCGCCCTCGCATGTTTACAGCGTGCAGTGTTTATCCAAACCTGCGTCATGTGCGTTTTTGCTCGCTTGCTTTCCAAAAAATCACCCGTGCCAGCGGCGTGAACTTCCGTGCTCTATTCACACACCCGCAAACCAAACCTCGCACATTGAACACGGCACCCACGCCTCCAATCCCCCTCCAAAAAGCCCCCAAAAATACTGTTATGTGGAACGCGGAGAAGTATGCAGCTTGGTTTGAGCGCTTGAGCAATGCCCAAGCGTGGCGCTCAGAATGACGTGTGTAGTTCAGACAATTTCCCGGGAATTTATGGGCTTACTTCGACAAACTCCACCGACAACACTCGCTTTAAGCTGAGGTCTAACCACTACCTCGAATGGCGGCTTACTGCTTGCTTCTCGGCTCTCCTGCAATTGGGTGGTACTCGGGTATCGTCGTGCTTGACGTGGTGAGAGGGGAGCGTGTTCTTGACTAGCTTATGCTTAACATAAAGCATGTCCGGACTTTTGTGGAGGAGTGTAACATGAACAATAGGATTATTATAATACCAGGGCATTGCTTGATGCTTCTTGCTCCTCGGGCTTAGGTTTTGTCTTCCTTTCTTCTTTTTGCTTGGTGGTCTCCACGACTGCTTTTTCAGATTTTTATTCTATTGTTATGATATTCACATGACATGTGTTGTATACTCTCGTTCAATGCGTTTTGGTTGTTATGTCAGCATGCAACATTTCGTTCGTCAATCTATTCATGTTTCCTTTCGACGTTGTTTGAGGGATGTGCGGCGAGAATTCATGCAACGTCTTTTTAATGCTCTTGTTGGTACTTTGGTTCATTACTTCGCGACGCTTTGCATGAGGGCAGTGGTGTTGTTGTGGCATACCTTCATGTTCCTCGGGCTAAGGCATGTGGGGGGTTTTCCCTCTTTGCTCTTTTTAGCTTGGTGGTTTCCACTACCTTTTTTCTGAAACACATTATTGATAGTCAGTGGATGAGTGGGGTTATTATCATTCGTGCCCGGGCTTACCTCATGGGTGATCTCTTGGTGTTTATTTGCGTACCTTCCCCACCGGATTATATGCGGGTGATTCTAAGTACGGGTCGCGATTATTTGGCTCTCTTTTTCGCTTCACATGAGCTCAGTTTCAAGACGCCGTCCGATTGCTATACGATGTCAGCGCACCGTGTGCTTGGCCTTACTGTGGAGCGCGGCTCTCATGTTGGCAAGTGCCCATGGTGTAATCATGCCCACCCACAATCTCGTGGGACTAGATATTCGTCGACGGTATCGGGTCCCTCTATGTCGGGTGCGCGCTCGACAAGTGCTACGCTTATGGACCACATCCCGCCCAGTGCATGTGCTCTTGGTATATTATTTAGCTCCACGATCAGGTTGTCCACGTGCTTGACGAGTTAATGCTTGAAGGGGGGGCTACTAAGGGGCCGGACTTTCGGTTGGAGGTCTACCGTATTCGATCGGGAGCTTATGGGGCTGGACAAGGGGATGTGGTGTGGTTAGACTTCACGGCCCCACATCGTCATCTTTTCATTTATGAGACGGTCGCGAACGCTCGCACGAACACCAGTGTCTCTAAGATAGGCGCTCGCCTCCCACTCCCGGCCAATCTTGCATTGAGAGGGTAGCATGGCAAACTCGATGCGGACCTTCGCGCTTTCGCCTTACTTGGCACATCTTCGGTTCATTCGGTCAATGACTACTATCCCTTCGCTTTGGAGGATGGGGGGCGGATGGCGCATATGGCGGTTGAGTTGATTGATCGCCTAGCATTTTTTGTGGAAGTTCGTCGCTTCCCTGGCATGGGTATTGCGGACACTCGTTCATTGCGTTTTGACAGTCATGTCCGCATGTAACATTTCGTTCGTCGATCTACTTATGCTCCCTTTAGACGGTTTTGGGCGGGGTATGTGCGGCGAAAGGAGGTAATGGCCGATAGTTTAGCAAGATCGACGGAGCCAAAGGTCGTGTGCGAGCAGTATTTACATTAACTAAAGCGGATTTTGTTGACTGCGTTAGTATTCATGATCATACCATTAGAACATGGCGTCTAGGACGCCTTCTACGTCAAGACATATGGAGGGCTAAGGCCCGCCCCGGTGTCTATCTTTGTAGTTCCTTTTCCTCTCGGAGCGGATTTACTAATAGGATATGGATTGGCCACGCTCTCATCCGAATAATAATTGTCTGAGTCGCGCATAAACGTTGAGGAAACATCTAACATGTTAGAATTGAGCGCCGCATGTAATAAAGATGTGAAGTACGGGAGCTTGATCCCATGTGTTGGCCCCGTTGTTCTATAGGAATGTTGGCGTTAGCGGCAGCGGAAGCACCACCACTTCGCCCCGAGTGTGACCCGTAGACCGACATGAATTGAGTTGTGGCGATCCCAGTTAAAGTACATAACTATTGGCTAAGGAACCGTGTGTACTGTCCACATGGAGTTTTATAAGTATTCGGAACTTTTTATGGGGCAGTGCTTGGAGCATAACTGCCGGAAAATCCTTGAAACACATGTGTGCATTCACCTCTGCCAAGTGTACCAGTCGGCGTAGTAAAAGGACGGGACAAGCAACCCCTAGGGCTTTCGAAGCGACAGTCACCGAAGTACCTTTACAATACTAGTCACTCTTACGCTTTTTAAAAGAAAATGTAAGACAGATGTTTTGCTCAAATTTGATAGCGTACCGGACCGTGTTAGCCGCATCGTCGAACCGGCACATAGCCCAAAAGTCAAGACGCATAGGACGGTGACCGCCAAATGACATTACGCAGTTGTCCGGTGGAGCGTAATAGAGGCGAATGCGGAAACATCCACTTAGTTGAACGGATTTCTACGTTAAGTAGGGGCAACGCCGATCCAAAGTTTTCCCGCTTCTCAAACAAAATTCGCAAACGGCGACAGATTCGGGAGGGGGCTGCCTAGAATTTGTTTGAATAATGCCATAGTTGCCGTGTTGGAGTTTGGAAGTACAATGGTTACACGGGTAGTCTAGCCGGCCCCGCTAGGGGGCCAGCAGTGGGGACAAAGGGAGTGAAAAGAGAGAGATGGCGGCCGGCAAAGGCACCGGCAGGGCCGGCCGACCTCCAATGTCGGGAAAATAGAGTACCGCTATTAGTACAACACTAAGTACCAAGATAAGGACTAGCTACCTTGTACATAAGCACTAGGTAATGCAATGCTAATGCTGACACTCCCCCTCAAGGTAGGTTAGGTCTTGTCGTCGCCCTTGCTTGTCTTCGAGGAAGGGGTCATCTTGGTCGTAGTAGGCATTGTTCAGGTGGCGGTATCTCAAGCCGGGTAGGTGACGCTACATGTGCTCTCATGAACGGGATGCTATCGGCGGGCGGCGCATTGGCGGCGGCCCCGGAGGGGGGTGCGTTCGCATGCCCGTCGGCACCTACCTCTACCTCCACGCGGTGGGCGCTGGTAGCCCCGTAGCCGTGCCAAGCTTGGCATGGTAGGGGGCTGAACGAGGTACCGACAACTGCGATATGCAGGATCATCATCTGTCGGGAAGCCATGTACGGAGGGTTTTGGAAAAACATAATATCCGTACACCAGCACATGGATCTTCCGCTCGGGCAGTCCGATATATTTTTTCAGCAACCAAATACTGAGAGATACTCTCCCGTCACGGCGGGAACGATGTCTGCGGAATTTTTTTGGCGAGGAAGGGTACGGACGGATCAGCGGCGAGACGAGGGTGTTGGAGTTGGCGGCGGACAGCTGGGAAGCAGCGCTAGGGCACGGCACTCACTAGCATCCGTCAGCCCTACGAGAGTTTTAAGTCTACCCTGGGGGCGAGGCCTAAAGCTACGCACGACGGAGGTGGTTTGCGGTCGGAGGAGCGGCACGGTCTGGCGGCGGCGATCCTTAGGATCGACCGCCGCCGGAAAAACCCGGTACGGGGTGCTCTTGGAAAAATATTCCCGTACCCAACATCTTTTGTGCTGGTTCGGCGACTCGATCCATGTGTCCGACCCACCCCTCCCCTAGTCGGTACCCGGTTATCGACATGCTGCCTCATGCAGTGGGCATGGGGTTATCGTAACGGCACACTGCTCGTAAAGGCGGACCCCTAACAACGTAAACCACCGGGGGAGGGTACGGCCGGCCACATCGCGATCAGATGGGTGTTGGAAACAGACGGAACAAGGACGGGGGACATGAGAACATCTAGCACCGGGGCAGGAGAGCCAGCCGGACACCGTCTGGAGCTTAGTTATTTTGTCTTCCCAGCCCCCGAAGGAGGAGGGAAGACTAGGCTAGGTAGCGAAATGCGTCGTGAGGAGCACCTACTACCTCGGGCGGGGACGAGCACGGATCGAGCCGGGACCGACGAAGATCTAAGCGAGGGGGTTTTTCACATGCCTTTCCCCCTAGCTCCGGCACGACCGGAGTCGCACGGTACCCGAGGCCATGCACGTTCGCCTCCACTAGTTCAAGCTGATCAGCCTCGCTGATCAGCATCCCCGCAGCGGCTAGAGCAGGCCGCGTATCGTAGAGACTAGCGACACTTCTTATTTCATAATGTATCCAAAAACAAATACGTATAGATCAGAAAATAATAAATACATGGTAACGTGTATGTTTTAGACGGTATCGTCACTGCCAATGGAGAGGTTGGGATTAGTGGTTCACGATCCCACGCTTCTGAGTCCACATTTGCTTAGCACGGGGGGCCTAGAGACAGCAACCGGTTAATTTTGATATTGTTGTAAACAATTCCATTTCATTTCATTTCATTTGCTATCGGCGAGTTGCCGACAATAAACGGGTCCAAATGTAATGCGTAATGTACTAGTCTGACATGTAACGGGGAAAACCGTCCACGGGCGAATTAGCTATCGCATGAGAGCGACCGGCGAGGAAGGGAACATGCCAACAAGGCTGCCAACATCGTGTAGGCACTCGAAAGGAATAGTCGGGCGCTATCGTGTCGACTCCCCCCCCTTCGCCGTGGGCCAAGGTAGAACCTCGCTAAGTCAGATGAGCGTTGCGGCGTTGCCTTGGGAAAACAAAAACAGTACTTTTTAAAGTACGCGCGGGCCGAATTTTCGTGAATCGGTTTGAATTTGGTTTGAAACTAGATCCGGTCGATAACATCGGTGAGCTGTGAGCATGGTGGTGTAGACAATCAACCTAGGGCGGCCATATGTGACCATGGGCGGTTAGTGTCAGTAGTGTTAGTTCAAGCGAGTATCTATGTTGCACGCTCTTCTCCTTGGGTGGCGGAGGCGGTACTGCTAGCCTAGGGTGGCCACGGGGGACCTTGGGCGGCTAGCGTCGGTATTGCCTTATCAGCGAGTATCCAAGTTGCACGCTCTTCTCCTTTTTGGGGCTGCCGTATTTCGGAGGTCAGACTATCCCATGTAACGTTGTAGGGGGCCCATAACTTGTTGGAGTTTGGAAGCGCAACGGTTACACGGGTAGTCTACCCGGGCCCGCTAGGGGGCCATCAGTGGGGACAAAGGGAGTAGAAAGAGAGAGATGGCGGCCGGCAAAGGCACCGGCAGGGCCGGCCGACCTCCACTAACGGGGAAGTAGAGTACCGCTATTAGTACAACACTAAGTACTAAGATAAGGACTAGCTACCTTGTACATAAGCACTAGGTAATGCAATGCTAGTGCTAACATGCCGAGGCCGGTTTAATAATATAGCCGAGAACGAAGTAGCTGTTAGAGCAATAGATTGTAAGTTAAGTGCTACCGTTAAGTCATCCGTAGGGAGAGAGCAACGAGCTTGTAGAATATAACTACACCGTGATGATACAAAACTGTTCCACGCATTTGAATATTGCGAGGCATATCTTGAAAACACGTTTTCGTGGGCCGGCCAACGCAGAGTTGTTGCTAGGGAAGACTCGGTAGGATCTGCATACTTATTCCCAATTTTGTTCTCGGGGGGGGGGGGGGGGGGGGGAGCATTCGGAGGGGAATCACCGGGGGGCGTTGCCCGGCAAGGGGATGCACGACGGGTTGCCCGAATCGGTGCACCTCATAGAGGGTGATAGGCGCTTACAGCGCGGTGCGAAGTTGAGGTGAATCGCCAAGACGTGCCAACCGGGTGAGCGGTGTGCTTTCTAACTTCCACTTCATTGACCCTGAAGAAAGAGTGTTGGGTCCTCACTAGGCAGCCAACTCTTGTCAACGACAAAATTGACGAAATCTACGTCGTCGGGTGTTAACAAATTCCGCCACGATGACGAGGTCCAAAAGGGGGCTATAGGCGTAGCATTATATATGAGCAGCTAGCTAGGTGACGAATAACGTCGCTAGAAAGCCGGAAAGGCGGGATAATCCATTTATTGAAATTTCTGCAAGAGAAACCGAAGATAATAACGCATGAAGTGCATGAGCACCATTAATGTTTCGGAAAAACGTCTCGCAATGAGCATTGACGTTGCTACCGAACATGTATGCCGTATTTGGGCCCCATCGCGAGTTGAGAATAGCAAAATAATTTGGATTTAGCATCTAGTCGTGAGCGTCAGCTTTTGATTCCCGGTTAAGGTCACTAGGAAATGTGGGAGTTGGGAACGGATAGTTACACGGAGGTCGTGCCGGCCCCACAAGGGGGGCCGGCTGTGGTGACTAGAGAAGTGGGAAGCGAGAGATGGCGGCCGGCGAGGGCACCGGCAGGGCCGGCCGACCGCCACTAATAGGGAATAGAGTACCGCTAATAGCATAACACTAAGTACTAGAATGACAAATACCTACCTTGTACATAAGCACTAGGCAACGGGATGCTAGTGCTAACACCCCCCCTCAAGGTAGCCGAGGTCTTGACGTTGTCCTAGCTTGCGTTGAGGAAGGTGCCATCTTGGTCGAAGGTGTAGTGCTTTAGCGTGTGCCTCAAGCCGGGTAGGTGTAGCGACATGCGCTCACAAGAACGTGCCGCTACCGGCGAGTTGCCGATATGAAGCGGTTCCAAATATACTGCGTAATGTACTATTCTGACATGTAGCGGGAAAAGCTGTCCACGGGCGAATTAGCCGACGCATGAGAGCGACCGGCGAGGAAGAAGCACAGCCAACAAGGATGTTAGGAGCGTGTAGATACGTAAAGGCATAGACGGGCGCTCGTGTTGACTCCCTCCTTTCGCCGTGGGAAAGTTAAGCTCCTCGCTAAGTAAGGTGAGCGTTGCGGCATTGCCTCGGGAAAAAACAATAACAGTACTAATTAAAGTACGCACGGGCCGAATTTTCGCGGGTCGGTCTTTAAAAACCAGATCCGGTCGAGAGCACCGGTAGGCTAAAAGCTAGGTGAGACTGAAAGATGGGTGGGGCGAACGTGGCGCCGGGCGCTTTACACACGCTCTTCTCCTTTTTACATTGGAGATGGTAGGACAGTCGCGGACAACTAGCTCGAAGGCGAAGCGTGGTGTCGGTGGGACGATGAATTACTAGCGTGGCGCCGAGCGCTTTACACGCGCTCTACTCTTTTTAACGTGGGAGTAGGTAGGACTAGCGTGGCGCCGAGCGCTTTACACACGCTCTTCTCTATTGTAACTTGGTGGAGGGCCCATAACCTGTGGGAGTTGGGAACGGATAGTTACACGGAGGTCGTGCCGGCCCCACTGGGGGCCCGGCTGTGGTGACTAGGGAAGTGGGAAGCGAGAGATGGCGGGAGGCGAAGGCACCGGCAGGGCCGGCCGACCGCCACAAATAGGGAATAGAGTACCGCTAATATCATAACACTAAGTACTAGAATGACAAGTAGCTACCTTGTACATAAGCACTATGCAACGGGATGCTAGTGCTAATAGGAACCAAGTTCATCTCCAAACTACTAATTTGTTTCATACAAACTCATTTAGCATGATCATACGAGGGCATTAGTATGCGCGAAACGCGAACCTCGCGCGGCCGACAATTAATGTGAGGTTCGGCTATCCGTTTCAATAATCATCAAAGCGCATGCGCAGAGAGCAACGAACGACATTACACATCGTAAAAATGCGGCCACTTCTCTATAAGTAGAGGAATGGCGTCGTACCCAGAGGTTGAAGAACTCGTGTGCAATCAAGACGGAGGATTGGCTAGAACCGCGCACCATCAAGCCACCCCAGCCAATGTCGCTAGCGTCTTTTTTTTTCAGAAGCGAGTCTTGTGAAAGGGTTACCCAAGAATCCCAGCCATTTATCCGGGAGTGAAGGACTCGATATAAATAACGCGTAGAAAACTGGGCCGTGGGCGTCACTTCAATAAATGGATAGTAGATCAAATGGGATAGTAGATCATGAATCGTTACTCGTGAACATTATTCGTACTAGTAACAACGGTAAATATGCTAAGGGCATAAAAAGAGTGGTAGAAAAATCAGCTAGGAATGTTCGTTATGAGCCCTATGCTCGCACGAAGGGCTTTGTTCGTCGGTCTATTTACTGTTCGCTCGGTTCGCCGTTCCCCAACAATGGCATGCGAGGCGCCCGCCGGCAGCGCAGTGGCGGCGGTTCCGGAGTGGGGTGCACACGCATGCTCGGTGGCACTCACCCCCGCCTCTACGTGGTGAGCGTTGGTAACCTTATAGTCGTGCTAGGCATGGCACGGTCGGGGGCAAGGTGGGGTGAAAACCGGCAGATGTGATCCGCGTGATCTACAAATGTCGGGAAGCCTCGTTACGGAAGGCTTTTAAAATTATTATGTGTATGACATGCGCCAAGATCTCCTGCCCGGCTAGTCCGATATTCTTTTTCAAGGCTTGACTCTCCTCGAATGGTCTCTTATCAACTCGCGGGACATGTTTTTGAAGAGTTTTTGGTGGCGAAGAGGGTACGGGCGGATCTGAGTTGGCGGCGGGCGTAAGAGCTTGCGGTGGACAACCGGGGAGCAAAGCCAGGAGAAGGCGCTCGCTCTTAGTCTAGCAATTTCAGACTCGAGTCTACCCTAGGGGCGAGGCAAGAAGCTACGCATGCATGAGGAGGGTCGCATCCGGAGAAGCCACACGGGCTGGCGGCGGTCGTCCACATGATCGACCGCCGCCGGAAAAGCCCGGTACGGAGGGTATTCGAATAAATATTTCCATAGCCATCATCTTTCGCGGATGGACGATTCGATCCGCGTGTTCGGCCAACCCCTCTCCGAGCCGGTACCCAGTTATCGACAGGCCGCCTTAGGCAATGTGTCCAAGGTTATCGGAACGGCACACTGCTCATAAAGGCGCCCCCTAACACCGTAAACCACCGGGGGAGGGTACGGAGGGTCACACCGCGATTAGAAAGGTGCTGGAAAATAGACGGCGAAGTACATGGGACATGAGGAAAAGCTATGGCACGGAGGCATGAGCGCCAACCGCACAACGTTTGAGGCTCTTGCCTTCCCTTCTTCCCAGCCCCCGAGGGAGGAAAGAAGACTAAGCTAGGTGGCGAGCTGCGACGGGAGGAGCAACGGTTATCTCGGATGAGGGTGTGCGTGGATCGAGAAGGGACCGTCGACGACATGAGGGAGGATTTCTTCGCATGCCTTAGTAAAACTCAACCCCTATATATGACGCGCCGCAAGCAACGTTAGACCACCTTCTACCTTTTACGCGAGCACAGCCCACGCAAACCCAGTAACCCTTCTCCCCTGCTTCCCCATTAATGCGTGTACATAGCCCTTTGGCCCTGCCAACCATTTTCATGTAAAAGACATACACTCCTGGCAATAAAACGGAGCCCCCACTGTTTTTTTAATTTTTCTATCCCCACTGTTTTGTAAATCAAATAATAACAATAAAGAAGATCTCGCAGTGGCGATGCCTACGATGGAATACAGGCATTGCGTACATTTACGAGCTGCTCGTATGTACGCGTGTTACGACGTTACGACAAATGTACGCACGTGGCAGCTGCTCGTTGCCGGTGCCGGTTGCGGCTGAGGCTAAGAAGCAGACAGCGAGACGGAGAGTGACAGACGGGACCGCCGCGGGCCGTCCAGCCGTCGCCCGCCACCCGCCCGTCCCTATCTCCCCGCTCAGTCCCGCCCCACGCCTGAAATCTAAACCGCCGCCACGCTTCATATCCACGGACTCGCGTAATAGCTTCCACTTCGCCGACACCGCATTCCCAACACCGGCGACCCTCACTCCACCGGGACTGTGACCACCTTCACGAATCACAAGTCGCACAGAACAAATTGTTCGCTTGTCTCTTTCGAAAGCAAATAGTGGATATTAATTCCAGCGAGTCGCCGCAATGGCTGCACCGAGCTTACTGCGCAGGGGGAGTGTTCCACGGGGACTTGGACTGGCGTCGACTAAGCGACCGTCCGCCCGCCGCGCACGAGGCTCGATGTCAGTCCAGGTGCAGGCGTCGGTTGCTGTAGATGTGGCTCGTTGGGCGCTGGCTGCCCCCACGCTGTACGCCCTCGTTAGCGCCAACGAATACGCTGCGCACAGGTAAAACTCCCCTCATGAAACTCCTCTTCTAGTACTGGTTCTTGTCGTCCTTTTCTGCCCCCTCGCGCACTATTTCTGCTGCCGATAGCGCACTCTTACAAGTAAACACTCGCTTGCAGTGTAGTGAATATTATCATTTTATTATATTGATTATTCTGCTGTGGAAATGAACAAATTGGCGCAGGTGGTACCAGCACGCCGAGTTCAACAGGGATGAAAAGCTGCGCGCGCTGTATTGTAAGATTATGCGCGTTCAAGAGGCGCCCAAGGTTCGTGGGGGCGGTCACGTCGAGCATCACGCGGAGACGCTAGACGATATGTCTCTAAAGACCACGAAAGCTTGGACCTCCTCCGCCCCCGCCGCCGTGCTTGACTCCGACCCTTACCGCGGTACTGCGTTTAACTACAACACAACTCGCCTTATGCTCGGGCAAATGTTCGCCACGTGCACGCCCGTGCTGCTTGTGATGGGTTTCGACCCCGTGGAAACGGTTGGCCTTATTCTCGGTGCGACCGCGCTTCACGGTCTGGTGTGGAACGCGCTACACCCCGCAATGCACGGCCTCCCCGACGTTCCTGCCGTCGAAGGCCTCCCCAGCTCATGGCTCGGCTCCTTCCGCTCCTCGACTTACTTCGACTACCTGTATCAGAACCACGAGGGGCACCACGTGATGGGAGGGCAGTGTAACTACAACGTCTGCTGCCCTCTTATGGACCACGTGCTCGGAACGTATGTGCCGGAGGGCGAATGGCGGCCGCTCGCCAAATTGCCCGCACGCGAACAGCCGCGACCCAAGTATGTCGCTGGCGAGTACGCCACCAACCTCGCGTCCCGTGACGAGGACCTGGCGCCTGAAAATGCGGAAAAACTAGTGACGGTGTAGGGCTCGCGAGTTTGTAGCCGTCAAGAGAACCGTGCTTCCGACTCCCGACTAACGGCACAAAGCATGAACAGAAAAGCACTGCTCTGTATCGTTTATTACGGCAATGCGAGTTGAATGGTGCGTTGACGGATTGTCACTGCCATCTACTCAACGCCTTACTTCTACTCTCGGGCTAGAGAGCTGCGTGCCTGTGGGCTGAAATAGAGGCTTTGAAGGGAATGGCGTATGGAGTATTGCGTGAACGTAACGGACGGCTTACCCCAGGGGTAGGTAGGAGGTAGATTTGTAATAAATTGAATTTGAAATTGACCTCCGATGGAGTAGATTAAAGTCTCATTACCCCCTCCCTCCTTTTCTGCCGGCACGCCCCAAATAGTTTTTTACTCTATGGCCCCTCGGTGGATTTGGTGTCCCTGTTCTGTCATATGTGCATAGCACAGGTCACATGATAGCGGCGCGTGATAGCTTTTCCACGATGGGCGGGTTTATCGAAATTAGATACCACATATTCAAAGCCGATTCTCTCTTCGCGGTAGCGTAAGTACAGTCGTCGCGCTGAATGTGATCCGGCACAATCGAAACAAGTGGTGCAGGCACAAGACTGATGAATGGATGGCGCGCACAATTCGATTGACGTAGAAATTACGCTTCAACGTATGTGTGATCGGATGGACAGCACTTAGTTGGGGCGAGGACCAGGGTGAACTTTGTTAGGGCATGGCTATGTACGAGGTGAGATTGTGCGGCTCTTCAACAAGCAAGGGTACGATAATTGCATACGTATGTGTGATCGGAGGGACAGCTCTTAGGGCAAGCCAAGGGTGAATTTTTCATGGCATGGTTATGTACTACGAGGTGAGCATGTGCGGCTCTTCACCAGCAAGGGTGGAATAATTGCATATGCATGTGCTCGCTGTCATTTCAATATTCGAAGCGCGGGCCTAGGGTTCGTAATACTTGGCAATGATGTCTTGCGGGACTTATTGCGCGAGGTTCTCCGCCGTGCAATGTTTTCGTTAGTCTAGTTAGAATAGTAAAATGTATGCTATACCTATGGGGGCGGATGCACTACCAAAGCAACATGTGTGTTCCATAAAGCGGGCAAACTCCAGCGGATGTGCTTCTAGGCCAAGATGCGTATGTAAGGCGTCCGATGGGATGAGGGGTTTCGGTGTTCTTTGAAGGCCGGGATGCGTCGTCATCGTCTATAGCGGATTGACGGGCATGCATAAAATCGTCGAAATGGGGCGTCCTCAACGGGGGATGCTATCGACGATGTGTACCAATGGTTGATTCCCATTTCTGATTTCGATGGTCATAGCTCATGCCGGGTTGCCTACGACTATATCTATATCTATATCTAGCAACACACATGTGAGCAATGCATCTCGCTTTTCTTCATATGCCACAACGTGTAAGCAACCATTGTATTTACTTTAGTCCCCCGTCAATTTAATAGGTATAGTCATTGCACTACTAAAAGTGCATTGTACAATGTGAAAATTATCAATGAATAGCATGTTTGATAATAAAGTTGTCGAACAAAATTCATGTAATGATTATTCTGCGTCACAAGTTATCGGAATAATTATATGTGAACCAACCAACGGATACATTCCTCTTGTCTAAATTTCCAAACATGAAGCTGTCGCTAGACCTAGGCGATGCGCGGCTCTCTACCGACCAGCGCGCTGCGGGGGGTAATCAATCAAGGTCGCAACCTACCGAGGTGGGAGGGGCTCTGGCGGCGGCGACCCCGAAGGGAGGCGTAGGCCCATTGGGTGTCGGCAACACCCACGTCTCCACGTGGTGGCGTTGTAACTATGTAGCCGTGTAAAACACGGCACGGTACTTAGGGAACCAAGAGAGATACCGACAGCTCCGAATAACGATCACTGCGATAAACAATTGTTGGGAAGCTAAATTCGGAGGGGTTCATGAATAAGATTGTACAATCCAAACAACAAGCGCTAAAATCCCATCGAGATCTCCCACTTGAAATTCGAATTTCGAACATTTTTGCAACAAGGGTAACTCGCATGTTGTCTCAAGGCGTTCTAAATACTGCCATATAGGTCGTAAGAATAAGGTGTTACGCCGTGTAGTGTCATTATCCGTCCCTCCCCGATAGCGTTAATGACAACATAATATCAAGCATACATTACAATATTTGTAATTGTACACTTGAAAACTAATTATGATGCTATCTCCACGATGCGCAGGCCCGCTAGCTCACGCCGCTCGAAGGCGTTGATTCGCCCAAGTGGTCAGCTTTTAGTGGTCGAGTCGAGCGAGCCTACCTGACCTAGGCCCATTTGCGGCTCCTTTCGTGCCAAAGCTTGGGGGTAAAGGCATGCGAAAACCCCCTTACACATGATGTCGACGGCACCGACACGATCCACGCACACCGTCGTCCGAGATAATAGCCGTTCCTCCCGTCGCAGCTATCCTCCTAGCATAGGCATCCTTTTCCCTTTGGGGCAAGGGAAGGAAACCATAGCCGCAAATAGTTGCCGATTGTCGCTCCTACCGTCGCGTTTGTCATGTCCCGGTCGGTTGCTAGATGTTTCCAACATTTGCATGATTCATCATTTCCCGTCCGTACCCTACGCCTCCTTGTGGCCTACTCTGCAAGGGCGCCGCCTATATGCGCATTGTGCCGTCGCGATAACCCTTAGTTCACCGCATGAGCCTACCCTGTCGATAAGGGATACCGGTGAGTTGAGGAATCGGGTAAAATGTCGGATCATGGCTCCAACCTCAAAGTTGTTGGGTACGGACATTTCAACGGAAACACTCATACATGGTATTTCCCTAGAACCGTCGCCGCGAGACCGTGCCGCTACTCTCGCCGCGGTTGTCCTCCTTGGTGTTGGTGTCGAGCCCCCCCCCCCCCCCCCCCCCCCCCCCCCCCCCCCCTTGGGTCAGCTCGACTTAAGGAGAGCATTGATCGACAACCGGCGAGCCTTCATGGCACTTTTTCTCGTCTATCCGTCGCCAATTCCAACACATGCGCCCCTCCTATTATCCGTCCATACCCTCCTCACCT